>JARSSU010019345.1:0-35815 GCA_029619165.1 Eurosta solidaginis | reverse complement strand
AATGTCCAGGCCTAAGTTAGGAGGGGTGACCTGACAGGAAAACCTTGCACAAAATATATAGGAATCATCCTAGACAGTAAGCTGTCATGGAAGCGCAACGTAGAGGAGAGGGTGAAGAAGGCCTCAACGGAACTTTATGAACGTAAAAGAATGCTGGAATGTACCTGGCGCCTATCGCCCTCCTTTCTCATTGGGTTATACAGCGCTGTAAGCCCTATTCTCTACTATGGAGTGTTTGGTGGAAAGCCACACACAAAAACAACATACCTCAAAAAATTAGAGGGGGTTGCAGACTATCGATGCTTAGCATTACGGGAGCCCTGAAAACAACCCCGACGGCTGCACTGTATGCCATTCTGAACATTCTACCTGTAGACCTGGTAGCAAAGAACATAGCATTAACACTGCAACCAGGCCGGTGCCTCGGGGCAGCTTGAGCGCCGACCATATGGCCATAGTAGTATAGCGTCATCAATCACAAGACGAACAGACTACCTGATTCCTTATCTGCGCTTCGAGGGAGATCTTAAGCCACAATAGAGGTGGAAGGTTGGCGCAAGGGTGCGCAAATGGCGGACGGGGCGATACATGTGTACACAGATAGTTCCAAAGTAGTGGAAGGAGTAGGGTCCGTGGTATACTGTGCTGATTCGGAAATAAGCAGATCCTACAGGCTGCCGGGTTTACTGTAGCATTTTCCAAGTGGAAATATTACCCGTAACCAAAGCAGTAGAAACCCTGGAAGAGAATAGCTTAAGCTGCTACCGTGTTAACTTTTATATTGACAGTCAAGCAGCAATTAAGGCAATATCTCGCATAGCACAGCATCTAAATGCGTGTTAAAGTGTAAGCAGTCCCTGGAGAGAATCGGGAGAGGGAGAAGCATACATCTATATTGGGTCCCAGGGTATATGGGAATAGATGGGAATAACAAAGCGGATAAACTATCTAACAAGGGCGCATCCCTTGAAGCATGCTCCGTAGATGTCCCAAATAGATTGGGCGAGATTAAGCGAAGGCGAGAGGTGCACATGATCGACCAAGCGGGAAAGGCGTGGGTTCAAGCGCGGGGCTGTAAAGTGTCGAAGATTATGTTTAGGTCTTACAACCTTAGACTAATCACAGTGCTCCTATCATTAAAAAGAGAGGACTGTAGACTCATGACGGGTATTCTGACTGACCCTGCCTCTGGCGTCACATGCCTTTAAATAGACTTGATCAGTGATAGCAGATGTAGGAAGTATGGGTTGGAGGAGGAAACGATCGAGCACGTTCTGTGCTCGTGCCCTGCACCTTGCCAGGCTAAGGCTCCAGCTATTAGGATTGATATAGCTGTCAGATCTAGCAAGCAGCAAGTGGCTTAAGTCCTAGGAAGCTTCTAGTATTTTGCCACGAGAGGACGGAGTTATTTATAGCCATAGGCCTGGTTTTTGATAGGGTTATTCAGTTTGACGTTAAAACAAACTTCTGGTAACACTACGGACTCAATCAGTCTATGTGAGGTCCCATGGAGCGGCCAGTTTAAACACCTTACTAACCTTGAGGATGGAAATGCGGTATTTTATTTTGCTAAGTGCTAAGGCTAGGTTTTTCAGTGCAAGTTAAGTTGACGATGCGGTACGAAATCTAAACCTTTCCTGAAGTTTATTATATATACGATATTTGTGTGGATGAGTATTTGAGAAGCAAGTGTCGTATGGGTTAGGATGAGGAAATAAGTTGCAGCTGCAGTCTAATGTTACAGGCAAAGATTTGTGTACTGATGCCTTAGAAATCTACTTCCGGCCTCTTAAATGTATCTTCTACTTCAGACTCTGAGGTCAAACTTCAAATTTATTTTGAGGAGGATTCCCTCAGTATCCCAAGGCGATGAAACTGAATAGGGACCAAGACAGATGTTTTTTGGAGATAAGGATCTGAATGGAATGAGACAAGTAGTTATAAGCACGAAAAGAAGTTATAATATGGAGGAACAAGTTACTACTCGTGTCGCAGCGCGAGAAAAATACTGAAATCACACAAAGGCTCAAACCGAGGCGCAAGCGCGCGAGCACGGGGAGTCCGCATAGCACAGGACGACACTATGTAATGCAAGTGCCTCGACCCTTCGTACTTGCTCTATATACTAGTCGGTCTGACACTAGACTGGAACGTGACGTTATGGTGCTTGTTCACATCTCCGGAACATCACGTGCCGAGCACGATCAAGGTATCCGAAAAGGACTTCATCACACGAGTGTTCACTGACAGAGAGTACACAGCGTAGATGCGTTCGTTTGTGTGAGCGAGGCGTCCTGGGTGTGAAGTGTCGTGTGGCGTCTGGTGCACTCAAAGGGTGTGATCTGTGTCTATTCGGCGTATTGGCGGTTTGCGCTTGTGTGGAATCGTTCGCATTCGGTGATATATCACGGCAGTAAAACAAACCTGTATTCAGTTCGTAACTCATTGCCAAATCACGATACGGCAGGTCATTTCTCTGGATAAGACACGACGCTGGGTGACAATAAGCAGATGATAAAAGAGGCACAACTACTTGCGTTGTTCTCTCCTGTAAAGAGCAACTGACGTACCAACCTGCTGAAGTCATTTCTTCTCCTAAAGGAGTACATTGGATTATACAGCCATGTGGCGCTCAATTCTACTGAATGGTGCTTTGTTTGGTGGCCGGCTCTTGAAAAGTTCATGAACTTCAAATGCTAAAAAAAGTATACAGGAGCTCTGAGACTCTGCGTTAGCGGTGCTCTGGTCTCCAGGTCCCGACAGAGGCACTTTACACTCTCCTGCTACCTACCATAACTGGATCTGGTAGCGAAGGAAATAGCCTTTATCGCGGCCATGCGTATTTCGAGAAAGTGGTAGTTGGAAAAATGGAGGGAAATAGTTATGGCTGCTATTTTGGAGCACCAAAGCCCCAGATTCAAAACTAGTTCTCACTGATTATGGCACGTCCAACAGCATTTCCACTAAGAATTTCACAGTGTACATAGATGACAAAAATAGGCACCAATATATTTACTTATGGTTCTTAGATTGACAGAAAGGTGGGGAGGGAGAGATAGGTGGTATCTCTTAAATCAGGACGTAATACGAGAGATCTTCTTCCGCATTCCGACCATTTTAGCGTCTATCAAGTGGGAATGTTAGCAATACGCGGTGCTGAAAATCATTTGGCAAGTGGGACTAAAGACAGAAAAAAGATGATAATTTTCTCGGACAGCCAGCGCTAAAGGCTTTCGTCTCATGTGACGACTACAGTCGGTCACTGAACGTCGCCAGTCTCTCAATAATGAGTACTTCCATATTAGCCCCATATAGGTACACTCGAAACAGAGATATGTAGGCAACTGCATAGCAGACGAGCTGGTCAGGAGTGGAACGACCCGCCCATATCAAAAATATAGCATACACCCATAGATATATGGATTCTTTGAATTCCATGCAAGTACGAACACTGTAAACAAGGCAATATACTCTGGTCAGCGCTTCCTACTTATTAGTCTTCAAGGTTGGTATGACCTCCTATGATAAAGATGAGAAAGGATGCACTAAAACCTTTTAACCCTGAGTAAATCAGGGCTTTCGTCCCTTTCAAGAGTTCTTACTGGTCACCTGTTTGATATCAACTTACTCCGCTAGGATGGGAAGCGGTCTTACGTTTACTGCCGCAGCAGGAGATATATTGAGGAGGGAGGAAATCGTGCAACATATCTATGCCACTGTGCGACACTAAGTAGAAAGAGATTGGCTGCTCTACAGCTATTGTGTCTGATCTCGCGGACTTTACAAGCTCGAAATTAAGGCGATAATTCTAATATATATAAATTTCGTGTCACGTTGTTTATCCGCAATGGGCTCTTAAGCTACTTTACTGATTTCAATCATATTGCACACCGTGCAGTTCGATCTATCCAGAATATAGGATAGCGTTGCTGCAAAGTTTCTTTCCGGGAAGTGAACCAGGGACTGATCTATTCGAACAAATTCTTTTCGTGGTTCGATTTGCCTGAGATTTGTATATAGGTTACCCTCTGCCTAGATAAGTATTTACGATAATCGGAAAAGGAGCAGGGACGATCTTTTCGAACAAATTGTGTTCTTGTTCGATACACCTTAAATGGGCATAATGGTAGCGCTTTACCTAGATTACTATTTATGAAATTTTTTTCGGGAAATGGAGCAACGACCGACTGGGACTTGGACTTTGTGTTAGGCCAACTGCCCAAAACCTCAAACTTGTGAGGTAGCCCACGTACTTTTCGTACGTATTTTTTCTATACTTAAATTGTTAACAGAGGTGGTTGATCGGTGCTAATTATCCCTGCTGAAACATCGCACACGAAATAAATAACCGTTCGAGATAGCACGGCGTTAACAATTTTAATGACAATTCGATCAGTTGGATTCTTACCGAACGAGTTCACACTCATCCAGCCGCCGCGTCCTGTTCCCTGAGAGTTTAAAAGTACCTGATTAAATATATGAAATATACATATTAATATAGGATTAGACATGACTGTGTGTTATAATACTCAACTCACGTACACATTAAATATTTAAAAATATAACTACAATGTCTTTCTTTTCCTCTCTCGTATTCCTGCTAGAACTTGATCGGTTAAAACACTTGAGATTTGACTGTCGTGTCAAGACAGACTTGTGAACCTAGGACTTACGACTTGCGGACTAGACTAGGACTGGGACTGCGACTGCTGGGAGTGGCACTAAGACGGGACTGTACTGCGACTGCGACTGCGACTTGGACTGGGACTGGATTAGACAGAGATAGAGGGAAGAGAAAATAGGGAAGGAGCAAAGGGATAGAGGTGTAGACGAAGATAGAGAGATGTAGATAGATAGAGTGGAAAAGAAGTGAGGGAAAAGACGGAGATGGAGAAAGAGACGCAGAAATTAAACGAAGAGGAAAAGAGGGAGAGAGAAGGGAGAGTAAGAGGGGAAAAAACTGCTTAAAAGTTATGCAGATAGACCAAGGCTAGGCAGAACAACGTCTGCCGGGTCTGCTAGTTATTAATTATTATAAATGAATATTGACTCCACTTAGTTCGATCCGCTGTAGCTGATGCAGTATGATTTATCTACCGTCAGCACATCAAAATGGGCCAATTGGTGGCCTAAGTGTCGGCTGGAATGCAAGTTCTCCTAACAGTCCCCTAAGCCTAACCTTATACGTATATTACATACACAGAAGACTTATCTTATTAAAGTTTTTTTAAGCCCTTGCTGCGGGTAAAAGTCGACTTTGGTATAATTTCAATAGCGTTTTGCTAGGGGGAATGTGTATTTCAAATAAGGCCAACATAACGCAGAACCAATAGATCTCATTTATTTCTTAAGAGAAAGGATATTTAGCGCCTAGAAGTATGCACGATATTTCAAAGGTCTCTCACACTACCTAACAGAGTGTCATTAATTTGAAAATATATTTGCTGTTCGACTAAATACTCGCCTACTTGCAAGCGACCTGACTAGAAACATAAACAAGAAGTACAGCAACAACTTAACATAAACAATAATTAAAAGTGCTAGTGACCAACTGGTCAGTCTTATTCCGCTCACATACTTTCAGCTGCAAATAAACAAACAACAAAAAAGGACGAGCATTATAAGGTTAAATTGAAGTATTATATAGTCAAAGTTTATTTGAAAATTCAAATGGAGTTAAATTTTATGACACAACACAAACGAAGCAGTCCTTTTCAAACGTGCTGCAAAGAAATTCTTCCTCTTTTGCTTTGGACTTTCGAACTTATGCGAAACTGCCAACTCAACCTGCTCGGGAAAATATGTTGATTTACATTTTATTAGATTCGCAAATTTATTCCATGAATTTACTGCCGATTCGACGTAGAGCAATTCAGATACAAGATGTGATTGGTACGGGAAACAACAACAAAAGCTTCTACTCTTATTTGTTCAGCGGTGCGGCGCAACGGAGTGACAAAAAATGCGTAAAGTTGTCAGTTGTATGTAAAGAAGAAGCAGAAGAGGAGCAACTTGTTGGTGGTAATGATACGAATAATGACGATAATGAAAAGTAGCATAGCTGAAATAATGATGAAAATGTCGATGATGCTTCTAATAAAGCAGCTGCTTTCGCAATCTTCCTCATCTTCTTCTCCTTCGTACAGCGCCCTTGCAGCTAAGGAGCAGCTCGCCACCATTACTGCACTCTCTAATGATGATGTTGATTTTTGTGGCAACACTTTGTTTGTTTTTTATGTTTGGGGGGAATGATGTAAATTTTTTGTGTTCCTTTACAGTCGGTTTGTATGCAAAGATTGAGTAAAGATTGTGGCCCATTTAGTTCGGCTAAACGAGCGTTAGCTTATGTAAATAGTGAAAGTGTTTGCACAAGCTATAGGGGCGATTCGTGCTTGAAGCGAGTCTTGTAAAATGGGTAAATCAGTAAAGTTTAATGAGAAGAATCATACTAACACTGCGGTGGGATTGTGGCTGTGGATTGGTGGCCAACGAAGATCAGCTTATTGGGGTAAACATCTAATGGGTGGAATGGAGGTAGTGATAAAATATTACGAGTGTGTTCTGACGGAGCCTAATAAGATTGTGATGGAGGTGAAAGTAGGGGCTAGAATAAAGGATATGTGAGGGATCTCGAAACAGCCAAAGTCTGTTGCACTTGATATATTCATCCTGATACAATATTTTAAAGTTTCTATCCATATACCGATTTAAAATTACTGGTTTACGGATGGGTTAAAACTGGGAGACGGACTGGGATAGTGGAGAAGAAAAATGGTTCAAAGATGAATCGCAGTAGGGAGGCTAGGTTCGGGGAGGGTCTCTTTCTGGAGCTCCATTTAATTCGCATGTTCAAGCTGCCCGAATACTGTAGTGCCTTCTAAGGACTTTGCCGAGATAATAAATCAGCGGTTGAGATTGTACCTAGCCCTACTACGGTTAGAGAACTTGAATTCTATTTGAACCGCCAAGAGGCAAATAAAGCTGTGAGCCCAACTGTGGTGCGACTGCGGCGGTTTTCAAGCACTTGACCTTGCTTGCGATTTCCGTGAACTATTTTCAGAGTACTAAAACCCCGGCAGGGGTCAAGATGATCTCTTATATCGAAAGGGTACAATAGAATCGGATTTGGTGTGCTGCAGGAAATCCGGAGTTTCGCTGATCGTACATATTCTGGTCTTCTTAAAATGGGAATTGGACAGATAGATAGATAAGCAAACTCTAGGGTTGACAGTTCCTTCTGTATTGTAGCGCGATCACAGACGGTCTGTTGAAACCTTTGGATTTATTGAGGATCACTAATCATTTGCAACTGGGGCTGTAATCAGTCACTGTACAATGAGCGTTTACTTCGCAACGCAGCCGGTTCGATGTAGCAGGTTGCCTCGGGAGCTTTCCTGACCAAGGGTTATTTCAGTGTAAATCCATTGCGCCCCACCTACAAATTTTCATCCTAGGAGCAGATCTTAGCGGTTGGACAGCTCCGCACTCCAGCTTCATAAGAAGTAGAAGACTGCATGCTGCATGTCTTACGGTAGACCTTCCTTCCGATATTAGCTGCCTGATGAAGGATGTGGTCGAATCATTTCATATTCAGCCTTTGCCAGAACAAGGCGGAAGTATTTCTAACGATACGTACAGGAACGAGATCGTCATGGCGCTCCTCTATGAAATTATGGCTTACGTCGTTAACGTTACGTCGTTGCTTGAGCTTCTCCTGCCTGGGGGAAAGAAGAGAGCAAGTCGTGACGCTTTCAAAACTACAAAATCAGAGCCAAAGCGGTTTTGCTAAAACTCAATGAAACAGGAAACAATAACGATAACGGAATTTATACTGATGAGCAAAACCAGAAGCTCATAATCAGAGGTAAAAAGCTTGTTAAACCGCGGAGAAACAGGGACGATACTGACACAAACGAAACCGAAACACATTCTTAAACCAAAACGAAACTGGAATACTTCCAATGAAATCGAAAATGGAAGGAGCTATTTCGAGGATCGAGAAATCAACAACTTGAATCAACAATCTTGAAATACTCGTAAAGCTCGCGAGCTTCCCGACATTCAATTTAGTCGCTGCGTTGGCAGGATTATATGTTGAGCTTACGGTTTCTGTTTAAAACTTCCTTACGATTGTCTCGAGATTCGAAAATCCCGAGAAGAGCCGTGAGAAATTCTTCTTGAATAAATTCGAGAACGAAATTAAAAAAAGAATTACCAGAGCCGAAACACTTTGTAAAACCGAAACGAATCAGGGGCATACTGTAACAGAACCGATATCGAAACTTACATTAATTGTGAAAATAAAAACCAAAACAAAACGGGAATGGTTCCGAAACTAACTTCGAGGAATAAATTCGAAAGCGGAACGAGCGGAACGATTGCTTAGCAAACACAAGCGAGAATTTCGAGGCTCAAGAAATCCACAATTCAGCTTTGCGCGAGATTTTCGAATCTCGAAATACTCGTAAGCTTCACAAGCTTCTCAACATTCAATTTAATCGCTGCGTGGCAGTATTATATGTAGAGCTTAAGATTCCTTTTTGAAACTCCCACCTGTGCTCCTCATAACCACCGTCGAAACACTTTGTAAACAGAAAGCAAACGATACCGAAACTGATTCTAACTAGAAGAAAAAAACCGAAAATCCAAACACATTGTAAAACTAAAACGAAACAGAACGGAAAGAGCTTACGATTCTTCTCGAACACAAGCGCAAATTTCGCGGCTCGAGCAAACGACAACTCGGCTTCTGGCGAAGTTCCCGACACTGAATTTAGTCGCTGCATTGGCAGTTATGTGCAGCTACTATTTATTCTTCAAACTCTCGCATGTGTTCCCTGCGAGTATTTTGAGATTCGAGAATTTCGTGATAAGCCGATACTCGCAAGAAATTTTTCTCGAACAAACTCGAGAAATCGAAAGCTTTAATTTGTATTCCGTTGGTTTTGCTGATTTCTTTTTATGTTTGTTGGATGATTCTCCGTGATCCCTTGCTAAATTTGGTTTGGATACAACTCGGTTGAGTGAGGTGCCATCTTCAGTGACATTTTTATTTCTATTTAAGACTACTTGGAAAGCTTGTGAAATTTAATTGGTGAAATATGTTCATCGGCACTCATGGTACCGAAGATCAAAAATTTAATTTCATCTGAGGTCGATTGGCCACATGAATTTGAATTTCGGCATGGCGGAAAGGGATGGATTTGGTTTATGGTTTATTTTTGAAGCTCTATCCTAGTAGCAGCTGGTAGAATTTAATGCCTCATTTCCTAATAATGTGTGACAAAACAGACGCTAGGAGGTAGTATCACATTCCAAACAAAAATTATCTCTACCTTTTAAAGGTCCATCTTCAGTTCTTTGTCCTAAAATCAATAGCTCTCAGCTAAGTGCTGTCGATTTCAGCTGCCAAGGATTAATCAACTTATTAAGTTGTCACCAGCAATTTCGAAGGTATATCAGCTCACGAGTGTCTTGTAACATTCAGATTTCGGGACTGCCTTACCTATGTGTAAAACTGAAAAGTGCTGCACACCACATTCAATTTCAATGCTCCTTATTGGCTTATAGACCCGCATACCTATAATGTTTTCCATGTATTTTCCCATTCAAATTTCACGCTCATCGAGCCGTACAAAATGATGATGATGAACATCCTGGTTTTGTTTTTTTCTTTCTCTTTTACAACACCACTATAATCGCTGAAGTGGGATGGAAACAAAGAAAAGGAAAACTCTTACCTAAGGCACAAGTAGAGGAGTGTAAACATGAAATGTATGTAGCACACGTTCAAGCCATAACTAACAGCTAACAGCGAGCATTGCTAAAGGGGGTTATAAGAGTGAAGAGAGCTGCATGAGGTGTAAGAGCTTGCTGGACGGGGTAAATAAGCAAAGTTCTTATACAAACAAACTGTGACAATTTTACAAATAAACTGTTGCGCCTTAAAAGCAACAACAATCGCACCACTAAATTGCAAACAATGACCTTACAACAGCAACAACAACATAAACTATTAAAGAAATGAGCTAACGAAGCTTTAAGTTTATTACATTTGCAACGAATGAAACGAAGTAAAGCAAGAAAAGGACCTGCCTCAAAATATAAAAAAAATCAGACAACAACAACAACTAACCATGCAGCGCAGTCAGGATTTAGACCATGGAAAGTAAATAGAAAATTTAATGAGACGAAAGTTAAATGAAATTTGTGTCAGTAGCAGAGAGAAGAAACGTCAGATAGCGAAAAAGATGAGGAATCAGGCAAGTGAAAAAAATGTAATAAATAAAATGAATAAAGATTGAGTATCCACTTAGGTTGGCCGAATTTTCGTGTTATTTACATTCACTTAGTCGCACTCGGTACACCACCCACGCTGCCTTTTCCTGATGCGACCGCGCCTTCAGCAAAAAACTACTACGCTGATTGGGACTCAAGGGTCTATGGTTTTTATGGTTGCAGGGAGGTTTGATTTGATGAGTAGTTGGTTAGTTATGTTTATCTTCGTCGTTGGCGTCACATTTGTTGCTATTGTTGTGAATACTGTGCTATTGTTCTGGCTGCTGTCATAAAAGTGATGAAAACTTATAAGGTTTCGGAGGACTGACTAAGAACAAGGTGATGCAAAAAACCAATGTCAATTTGAGGCTCAAGACCGCTTTTAAAGGTACAGCACCACGACATAACGCAAAGCGTGACTACTAAGTATACGTGAGTTCTATAGAGCGGCGCATAGAGGTTGAATTTGAACCGCAATAGGAGTAGCTTAACAACAAATAGTTGTAATTGGCTTGTTATCACAAAGTCATCGGCTTTATATGATTTCTTATCATCTTGTAGTCAACGAGTTTGAAGTGTGTCATCAATTTTATATTGAAGTTTCTTAATATGTATTTCGTAAATTGACACGTCGGTAAACCCCGATAACAGTTGGCAACACCACGATAAGAAATCAATAGCATATCAATATCAAATCCATTCGTTTCGGTAAAAAATCGACAACTTTTCGATAACAAAGCGTTAAAAAATTCGAGAGTGTAACCCAAAACCAAAAAATCACCAGGTCCATGACAAGTTCGTTAACCTCACAAGAGTGGCCATTGCCAAGGAAGAGCACAACTTCTCGAAAAGGGCCTGAAGCACAATATCATTGACCAAAAACAGTAAGAATAAGTAAAGGTGTCTAAGTTCGGTGTAACCGAACATTATATACTCAGCGTGAACTTTAATTGTACATTTCATTCAGATAAATTACTTTTCTACATAACACGTGGCACCGAAATATCATTGATTCAAAACTATTTTTGGCTAAGTATAGCTTAGTATTTCGTCTACGACCCTTTTAAAAAATCTTTTATATAAAAGTGGGCGTGGTCTTTAATCGATCTTGTCCATTTTTTCTAGGAAATATTTCTGCTATAGGGAAAATTGTGTGTAATCCAATTTATTACGATCCGTTAATTTTTCTTCGAGTTATGGCCCAGAAACATAGAAAATTGCTTAGTCGTAAAAGGGGCGGTGCCACGCCCATTTTTTTAAATTTGAAGTTGTTGCTATTTATTGTTATAAATCCACTGGGAAATGAAATACCATTGATACAAAGCTCTTTTTTGCAAGATATAGCTTATTTTATTCGTCCACTACCCTTTAAAAATCGTTTATATAAAGTGGGTGTAGTCCCTGAACCGATTCCGTTAATTTTTCTTCAAAGCATTCCTTATAGTAAAGCAACATCTCTGCCGAATTTTGTTACGATAGGTTTAACGATTTTTGATTTATGATTAATAATATTGTAAAATTGATTTTATCCCAAGTGGGCGGTGCCACGCCATTTTCAAAAATTTTTTCAAATTTTTATCAAGAGTCTCAATATCAGTCCACATGTCAAATTTCAACATTCTGGGTATATTATTTACTAAATAATTAGGTTTTTGTGTTTTCCAACATTTTATATTTATAAAAAGTGGGCGTCGTTATCACTCGATTTTGCTCATTTCAAAACCAATCTATCTGGGTCCAGAAAGCTAGTGTACCAAATTTGGTGAAGATATTTCAATATTTACTCAAGTTATCGGACGGACGGACATGGCTCAATCAAATTTTTTTCGATACTGATAATTTGATATATGGAAGTCTATATCTATTCGATTCCTTTATACTGTACAACCAACCGTTATCCAATCAAAGTTATATACTCTGTGTGCAAAGCACGCTGAGTATAAAAACGGAGTAGGCGATTGTAGATGCGGAGATCGCAATATCACTGATACCACAGGAGGCCTTCGGCCGCCTATGCAGAAAGGTTTTCTACGCAGACTTGTCCTTTTATTTTTTACATTTAATAAATTATGTTAATTTCATAAAAGGAATTTGACTACATTTCATATCTTTCCTCTCAGATAGTTGCCAATAGAATGATTGTAACATTCAATATCAAGCACCCCACGCTTTTTACTGTGAATTAAATATTCTGTTAATAACATAAATTTTATTATAATTTTATTTTGAGGTGATTAACTATAAACGATTGTTTGACCTTCTACTACTGTTATTATTTATTTTTTAATTGAAAATTATTTTCTACTTTTTAGTTCGGTTAGCTATAAAAAGCGTGTTTTTTAGTTTTTTAAACTATTATTTATTTTTAATTTTTTAGTTCAAGTAATTTAAAAGTTTGTGTCGAGAGTGATGAAACCTCGAAACTCCAGTGGTCCATGGATGAATCCAACCCCACGGCACCGAAAAGGGCCAAGACGCAGGGAGGCTGGATGCGGTTTTCGCCGAAATTGCCAACGGTCGGCAGATCATTGGCATTATAGATGAGAGCAGCGAAGATGGCAGGATCCCGAAACAACAGTGGAAGTGGATCGAGGACGCGCTCGCTACGGTGGCCGTTAAGGTTAAGAAAGACAACCCTGGTCCACCGCCATCTTATACCGATGCGGGTGGTCCAGGGCAATGCCTGTGACGAGGTCAGGTCGGTAAACCTCTATAGGGCCGCCATCACGCTGATAGGGGTGGTATATCCGGGCGCGCGCCTCAAGGTAGTGGAGGCGCGTGATATGCCCTCACGACCAAGGGCTAGAGCCTGGGTTCTAGTGACGCCAACGGGACCCAGCTGACATCCTGGAGCTGCTCCAGGAGTACAACCCACCACAGGTTTGGAAGTCAACTCGGATAAAACCGCGCTTGTCCTCTTCACGAGGAGGTACAAAGTACCAAATCTTACACCGCCAAGAATTGTACGTTCTTAGCGTTTAGCGATTCAAGTCAAGTATTTGGGAGTCATTCTGGATAGGAAGCTATTATGGAGTGACCATATACTACTGGATTTAAACAGCCATTGTGCGCCCGATTCTTCTTAGGGTGCCTTGGTCTGGTGGCCTGCACTAGCTTAAAGTACCTATCTTAAAATGCTCAAAAGGTGCAACGGAGTTCGGAGCTCTGCATTACCGGGGCTCTCGGCTCTACTCCAGATTCGTTACATACATACATGGATACATAGGATACATAGATAGATACAGGCCAAGCAAATAAAAGCGTGTTAAAAAGGGCTCCAGTATGATCTTTCGTAGATGTGCCATGCATCCACTTCTATCATTAATAGAGGAATGCGTTTTTCGCATTATGTGCAAGGTTTCAAATCTATGGTCATAAGTTCAATTGACCTTATGTCTGTTAACCTTGTGTCACCCCACCATCACATATTTCATTGTCATCGAGCCTTGACCGTGTGCAAAGTTTCAATCAAACTTAAGCCCTTCAAAGTGGTAATAAGGTCAATTGACCTTATGGCGTTGACCTTATGTCACCACACCATCACATTAATGCATTGTCATCGAGCCTTGATTCGTGTGCAAAGTTTCAATCAAACTTAAGGCCCTTCGAAGTGGTAATAAGGCCAATTGACCTTATGGCCGTTGACCTTATGTCACCACACCATTACATAATGCATTGTCATTGGCCCTTGATACGTATGCAAAGTTGTAAATTAATCAGACTTCTAGAAACCGGTGAAAATTAAGCTCAAAAATTACATACATAGATATATACAGGCCAAGCTAATAAAAGCGTGTTAAAAAAGGAGGTGGAAGCACAGGAAGGACGAAAAGCTAAGAAGCAGAGGGGAAAACAATAAAGAATCTACGGCATAAACTAAGGAAAAACAATATTGTCACAACACAAAGCGGACAAAGGGAACACCACTGCGCTAATCGAAAAGAGGAATATATAGCCAAAACCGAAGAACTCATAGAGAAAATGAAATGTCGTAGAATAAGAGAGGATCCCACAGATTAATACCAAAAACACAATCAAAGTTGCTATAAAAATGCACAACAAATATAGTAGATTCTAATATGGTACATAGATTGGTTCAAATGAACCCTTCGGCTCCTCCACTGATTGCGCTACCAAAAATCACAAGCCGGACACGCCAATGAGGCCCATCATTAAATTTAAATCGGTGTAGGGTTATATTATATTCAACTTAAATGTACCTACTTTAAATAAATTGAATTTTTGTTCTTGTTAATATTTTAATTTTGAAATTATTCTTTCAAAAATTACACAAGGGGCATATAGAGAGAACTGAGGTCATATATAACATCGCTGCCAAACGACGGATATAAAAAAGCACTAGAAGATAAGCTCAGAAGGACAAATGGAGAACCAAAAAGAAATAATGAAAAGGAAAAATAACAGCTGGACGACTATGATATATACTGGAAAAGCCAACATATAAATGGCAAACTTCTTTAAAAAATACAATATTAACACAGCATTCAAAAACATCGAAAAATCTAGGGCGAAAACTAAGAACTAGCACTAACTCAGAGGATCCGTTAGCAGCCACGGCGTATACAAGCTACCTGCGGACGCCAACATAGTTACATAGGACAAACAGGACGGCAAATAAGAACGAGGTCAGAGAATACATTAGAGATTACAAAAGTACGGAATCCAAACATTATACCAGAGTCTAACTTCGCGAATTACATTGTCGAGAATGAATGTTACCCAGAAAACATCAATAAAACAGTTAGGGTTCTTCACATACAAGCAAAAGGCCGACGTCTCAACGTTCTCGAAAACATGGCAATCTACAAACAGAAAACATTCGACGGTAGAATAAGAAAAAAAACAGATAAACACAATTTCTGACACAATATTCGAGCCTTTAAAACTTGTTTACAAGAAATAAAGTAATCACATAGGTACAACAGACAAACACACAACAACAAATAAACCCAAACAATTAACGCACCAAAACAACAAAACCATAAAGAAGGTCAACGACTAAAATTACGGATTTTTTCTGCCTCAGTCAGCCACACAAATCGATCAGTAAATACCACCCTCGGGTCTGAATGAACAGACAACACATACACATGACTAAATATACACAAGCATCAATTTTTGCCAATACCTGCCTCATGTACTACGAATATAAATACAGGACAAACGACAACAACAGATCAGAACGAAAATCGACACTGATGATGGCACAACGCCGAAACCGGTTTGTCTCAAAACGAAACTGACAGGGATGACGGAAAATCATTCAAATATATTATTTATCCACCCTGGCGGAAAATCAACAAAACAAAATAAGTCGATAAAAATCCATTAATTTTGATGACAAACTGGTAACACTCCATATGATAAACTTTTTCGCTAACAAATCGGCATCCTTTCCGTGTCATATCGATTTGATTACAAATCGATAACAAATTTCTGTTAACATAACGAAATCTTTTCGATAATCGATAGCAAATCGATAACTTTTGATGAAATAGCGAAGGTATAGCGAAGAATCACTCTTGCCAATAAATGCTATTTGGACTAGGTAGGCAATTGAAAAGTAAAGTCCCCTCTATATGATGCAGAAGCATGGAATCATGACAACATCAGATGAAACGACGCTGGAAGTGTACGAGAAAAAAATCTTCGAAAGATGTAAGGACCTCTACGCGTTGGTGACGGCGGAGTACCGAAGATTAAATTATAAGCTGGAAGAACCTTACGCAGACATACACATAGTCAATCGAATACAAACTCAGCGTTTATGCTGGCTAGGTCATGTTATGCGAATGAAAGATGGCGCTCCGGCCAACAAAAGTATCTTATCGGAACCTGCCTATGGAAGAAGACGAAAGAGGGCGGCGTCAACTCCGCTGTAAGGACCAGGTGGAAAACGATTAAATTCCCTTGGTGTGACCAATTGGCGCCAGTTAACCAAAGAAGAAGCGACTGGCGCGCCTTGTTGGACCATAACCGCTTAAAAAGGTTAAGTGCCAATTAAGTAAGTAAGTAAGAAGAGCGACATTGGCAAGTTTAGATCATGCTTGACCTGTTGTGAAATTAATTAGTCTATTTAAACATGATTTTACAAAAATGTCTATAAAAAAATATCCCTATCTACATTTGGGGCAGACATATGTAATTTTAAGAGTTGAATAGAGAGGATCAGCCTAGTAGATCGGCTATTTTGTTCGAAGGTAGGTTGAGTTTTTCATTTTATATGTGTACTAGCAGACCCGACAGACGCTGTTCTGCTCTACCTTTCGTCTATATGCATCCACCAGTCCTGGTCTACTTCCCGCAAAAAAAAAGCATCGTTATACTAATCTAGGCAAAGGGCTACATATGTGCCAAATTTCAGGCAAATTGAACCGTGAATAGAAATTGTTCGAATAGATCAGTTCCTGGTTCTATTTTCGGGAAGAGACTTCACAGGAACACTCTCTTTGAATAAAATTCGGGAAATGGCTTCGGAGTCCATAAGCTGCATACAAACATATGTCTTCTTTATATAGAAGAGAGATAGAGAGATAAATAGATTAGATCTCGTTAGTGCACAAACATTAGCATATACATACAAGCAAACCAAATAGAACTTTGGTTTAAGAATTTTAACGATATGTTTAAAATTTTTCTCATGAAAGAATAATTTCAAGAGATGTATGCATTCTTAACAATTATGTGCGTCAATCTGGATACATTCATAAATATGTACATTAGACTGGGTCGATTTATTAACCGATATCGCGCCATCGATGTTTCGATAGGATTTGGCCTCAGGAAAAAAAGGGGAATATTTGAATAAGGTGCCACGATTTTCAAACTTTTGTTGATTGTAGGGGTAGAGGGGTCTAAAAATCACAAAATTATCATCCGACAGCTTGTTATGGTTACGCATTTCGGTGGAAGCAGTAAGGAAGGCGGTCGGCATGATGTGTTGGTGCACAGTGGCTAGTCATTGTCGGCTGGGGCGGGTCCTTGCCAACCTTACTGTTCCTGCGCCATAATCAGAAAAAAATGTCATATCATGCCTATCAAAACTGAAAGCTGTCAAAATCAAAAACCCTGACAGAAGCGCAGAGACCGACTCAAAACGCTTATCAATACAAAATAAAACAACATCCGGCCGAACCGGATGTCACGGACCGACCGTGGTGACATATTCAAAAATTAAAATTCGAAATTCAAAAAAAAACTAACGCCAAAAAAATACCGAACCGGACATGACGGTTACTACTCTGAAATCAAAATTCAAAAAAAACTGCTGAAAATAAAATAAAAGAACCAAAAGGAAATAAACATAAAGGGCCGAATATATAGAGGGCGCCGCGGGTGGTGTTGCGACGCCCGGTGCTTAGCCCACCTCAAAAACCATGGCCACCGACGCACCTAAATTTCGGTGGCCCCTACCTGTATTCCCTAAGTGCCTCCTAAATCAACAAAATAATCAGCATTCCCATTCATATAACATTTATTCTATATACATTGCTAGGATATAGGTATAATAGAAATACAAAATATTGAAACAGATTCCATTTGTTTATAAGTTACCCTAACTGGTGACTTTACATTTTCGTCTACGCATCTATTAAACAATAAAAATCTCCAAATAATCAATGAAATTGAAAATTTTCATCAAAATTGCTGGTATGTATATACATGCAATTTTGATGAAAATTTTCAATTTCATTGAATTATTGGAGATTTTATTGTTAATAGAAGTGCGTAGACGAAAATGTAAAGTCACCAGTTAGGGTAACTTATAAACAAATGGAATCTGTTTCAATATTTTGTATTTCTATTATACCTATATCCTAGCAATGTATATAGAATAAATGTTATATGAAATGGGAATGCTGATTATTTTGTGATTTAGAAGGCACTTAGGGAATACAGGTAAGGGGCCACCGAAATTTAGGTGCGTCGGTGGCCATGGTTTTTGAGGGTGGGCTAAGCACCGGGCGTCGCAACACCACCCGCGGCGCCCCTCTATATATTCGGCCCTTTATGTTTATTCCCTTTTGGTTCTTTTATTTTATTTTCAGCAGTTTTTTTTGAATTTTGATTTCAGAGTAGTAACCGGTCATGTCCGGTTCGGTAATTTTTTTGGCGTTAGTTTTTTTTTGAATTTCGAATTTTAAATTTTTGAATATGTCAACCAACGGTCGGTCCGTGACATCCGGTTCGGCCGGATGTTGTTTTATTTTGTATTGATAAGCGTTTGAGTCGGTCTCTGCGCTTCTGTCAGGGTTTTGATTTGACAGCTTTCAGTTTGATAGGCATGATATGACATTTTTTCTGATTATGGCGCAGGAACAGTAAGGTTGGCAAGGACCCGCCCCAGCCGACAATGACTAGCCCACTGTGCACCAACACATCATGCCGACCGCCTTCCTTACTGCTTCCACCGAAAATGCGTAACCATAACAAGCTGCGGATGATAATTTTGTGATTTTTAGGACCCCCTCTACCCCTACAAATCAACAAAAGTTTGAAAATCGTGGCACCTTATTCAAAATATTCCCCTTTTTTCCTGAGCCCAAATCCTATCGAAACATCGATGGCGCGATATCGGTAATAAATCGACCCAGTCTAATGTACATATTTATGAATGTATCCAGATTGACGCAACATAAATTGTTAAGAATGCATACATCTCTTGAAAATTATTCTTTCATGAAAAATTTTAAACATATCGTTAAAATCTTAAACCAAAGTTCTATTTGGTTTGCTTGTATGTATATGCTAATGTTTGTGCACTAACGAGATCTAATCTATTTATCTCTCTATCTCTCTCTATATAAAGAAGGACATATGTTTGTATGCAGCTATGGACTCCGAAGCCATTTCCCGAATTTATTCAAAGAAGAGTGTTCCTGTGAAGTCTCTTCCCGAAAATAGAACCAGGAACTGATCTATTCGAACAATTTCTATTCACGGTTCAATTTGCCTGAAATTTGGCACATATGTAGCCCTTTGCCTAGATAGTATTAACGATGCTTTTTTTTTGCGGGAAGTAGACCAGGACTGGTGGATGCATATAGACGAAAGGTAGAGCAGAACAACGTCTGTCGGGTCTGCTAGTACACATATAAAATGAAAAACTCAACCTACCTTCGAACAAAATAGCCGATCTACTAGGCTGATCTCTCTAATTCAACTCTTAAAATTACATATGTCTGCCCAAATGTATATAGGGATATTTTTTATAGACATTTTTGTAAAATCATGTTTAAATAGACTAAATTAATTTCACAACAGGGTCAAGCATGATCTAAACTTGCCCAATGTCGCTCTCTTACTTACTTACTTAATTGGCACTTAACCTTTAAGCGGTTATGGTCCAACAAGGCGCGCCAGTCGCTTCTTCTTTGGTTAACTGGCGCCAATGGTCACACCAAGGGAATTTAAATCGTTTTCCACCTGGTCCTTACAGCGGAGTTGACGCCGCCCTCTTCGTCTTCTTCCATAGGCAGGTTCCGATAAGAATACTTTGTTGGCCGGAGCGCCATCTTTCATTCGCATAACATGACCTAGCCAGCATAAACGCTGAGTTTGTATTCGATTGACTATGTGTATGTCTGCGTAAGGTTCTTCCAGCTTATAATTTAATCTTCGGTACTCGCCGTCACCAACGCGTAGAGGTCCTTACATCTTTCGAAGATTTTTTTCTCGTACACTTCCAGCGTCGTTTCATCTGATGTTGTCATGATTCATGCTTCTGCATCATATAGAGGGGACTTTACTTTTCAATTGCCTACCTAGTCCAAATAGCATTTATTGGCAAGAGTGATTCTTCGCTATACCTTCGCTATTTCATCAAAAAGTTATCGATTGCTATCGATTATCGAAAAGATTCGTTATGTTAACAGAAATTTGTTATCGATTTGTAATCAAATCGATATGACACGGAAAGGATGCCGATTTGTTAGCGAAAAAGTTATCATTATGGAGTGTTACAGTTTGTCATCAAAAATTAATGGATTTTTATCGACTTATTTTGTTTTGTTGATTTTCCGCCAGGGTGGATAAATAATATATTGGAATGATTTTCCGTCATCCCTTGTCAAGTTTGTTTTGAGACAAACCGGTTTCGGCGTTGTGCCATCATCAGTGTCGATTTTCGTTCTGATCTGTTGTTGTCGTTTGTCCTGTATTTATAGTTCGTAGGTACATGAGCAGGTATTGTCAAAATTGATGCTTGTGTATATTTAGTTATGTGTATGTGCTGTGTGTTCATTCAGAACCGAGGGTGGTATTTACTGATCGATTTGTGTGGCTGACTGAGGCAGGAAAAAATCCGTAATTTTAGTCGTTTGACCTTCTTTATGGTTTTGTTGTTTTGGTGCGTTAATTGTTTTGGGTTTATTTGTTGTTGTGTGTTTGTCTGTTGTACCTATGTGATTACTTTATTTCTTGTAAACAAGTTTTAAAGGCTCGAATATTGTGTCAGAAATTGTGTTTATCTGTTCGTTTATTATTCTACCGTCGAATGTTTTCTGTTTGTAGATTGCCATGTTTTCGAGAACGTTGAGACGTCGGCCTTTTGCTTGTATGTGAAGAACCCTAACTGTTTTATTGATGTTTTCTGGGGAACATTCATTCTCGACAATGTGATTCGCGAAGTTAGACTCTGGTATAATGTTTGGATTCCGTACTTTTTTGTTGTAATCTCTAATGTATTCTCTGAACCTCGTTCTTATTTGCCGTCCTGTTTGTCCTATGTAACTATGTTGGCGTCCGCAGGTAAGCTTGTATACGCCGTGGCTGCTAAACGGATCCTCTGAGTTAGTGCTAGTTCTTAGTTTTCGCCCTAGATTTTTCGATGTTTTGAATGCTGTGTTAATATTGTATTTTTTAAAGAAGTTTGCCAATTTATATGTTGCTTTTCCAGTATATGTCATAGTCGTCCAGCTGTTATTTTCCTTTTCATTATTTCTTTTTGGTTCTCCATTTGTCCTTCTGAGCTTATCTTCTAGTGCTTTTTTATATCCGTCGTTTGCAGCGATGTTATATATGACCTCAAGTTCTCTCTTATATGCCCCTTGTGTAATTTTTGAAAGAATAATTTCAAATTAAAATATTAACAAGAACAAAAATTCAATTTATTTAAAGTAGGTACATTTAAAGTTGAATATAAATATAACCCTACACCGATTTAAATTTAATGATGGGCCTCATTGGCGTGTCCGGCTTGTGAATTTTGGTAGCGCAATCAGTGGAGGAGCCGAAGGGTTCATTTGAACCAATCTATGTACCATATTAGAATCTACTATATTTGTTGCATTTTTTATAGCAACTTTGATTTGTTTTTGGTATTAATCTGTGGGATCCTCTCTTATTCTACGACATTTCATTTTCTCTATGAGTTCTTCGGTTTTGGCTATATATTCCTCTTTTTTCGATTAGCGCAGTGGTGTTCCCTTTGTCCGCTTTTGTTGTGACAATATTGTTTTTCCTTAGTTTATGCCGTAGATTCTTTATTGTTTTCCCCTCTGCTTCTTAGCTTTTCGTCCTTCCTGTGCTTCCACCTCCTTTTTTAACACGCTTTATTAGCTTGGCCTGTATATATCTATGTATGTAATTTTTGAGCTTAATTTTCACCGGTTTCTAGAAGTCTGATTAATTTACAACTTTGCATACGTATCAAGGGCCAATGACAATGCATTAATGTAATGGTGTGGTGACATAAGGTCAACGGCCATAAGGTCAATTGGCCTTATTACCACTTCGAAGGGCTTAAGTTTGATTGAAACTTTGCACACGAATCAAGGCTCGATGACAATGCATTAATGTGATGGTGTGGTGACATAAGGTCAACGGCCATAAGGTCAATTGACCTTATTACCACTTTGAAGGGCCTTAAGTTTGATTGAAACTTTGCACACGTGTCAAGGCTCGATGACAATGAAATAATGTGATGGTGGGGTGACACAAGGTTAACAGACATAAGGTCAATTGAACTTATGACCAATAGATTTGAAACCTTGCACATAATGCGAAAAACGCATTCCTCTATTAATGATAGAAGTGGATGCATGGCACATCTACGAAAGATCATACTGGAGCCCTTTTTAACACGCTTTTATTTGCTTGGCCTGTATCTATCTATGTATCTATGTATCCATGTATGTATGTAACGGAATCTGGAGTAGAGCCGAGAGCCCCGGTAATGCAGAGCTCCGAACTCCGTTGCACCTTTTGAAGCATTTTAAGATAGGTACTTTAAGCTAGTGCAGGCCACCAGACCAAGGCACCCTAAAGAAGAATCGGGCGCACAATGGCTGTTTAAATCCAGTAGTATATGGTCACTCCATAATAGCTTCCTATCCAGAATGACTCCCAAATACTTGACTTGATCGCTAAACGCTAAGAACGTACCCCCAATTCTTGGCGGTGTAAGATTTGGTACTTTGTACCTCCTCGTGAAGAGGACAAGCTCGGTTTTATCCGAGTTGACTTCCAAACCTGTGGTGGGTTGTACTCCTGGAGCAGCTCCAGGATGTCAGCTGGGTCCGTTGGCGTCACTAGAACCCAGGCTCTAGCCCTTGGTCGTGAGGGCATATCACGCGCCTCCACTACCTTGAGGCGCGCGCCCGGATATACCACCCCTATCAGCGTGATGGCGGCCCTATAGAGGTTTACCGACCTGACCTCGTCACAGGCAATTGCCCTGGAACCACCCTGCATCGGTATAAGATGGCGGTGGACCAGGGTTGTCTTTCTTAACCTTAACGGCCACCGTAGCGAGCGCGTCCTCGATCCACTTCCACTGTTGTTTCGGGATCCTGCCATCTTCGCTGCTCTCATCTATAATGCCAATGATCTGCCGACCGTTGGCAATTTCGGCGAAAAACCGCATCCAGCCTCCCTGCGTCTTGGCCCTTTTTCGGTGCCGTGGGGTTGGATTCATCCATGGACCACTGGAGTTTCGAGGTTTCATCACTCTCGACACAAACTTTTAAAATTACTTGAACTAAAAAATTAAAAATAAATAATAGTTTAAAAAACTAAAAAAACACGCTTTTATAGCTAACCGAACTAAAAAGTAGAAAATAATTTTCAATTAAAAAATAAATAATAACAGTAGTAGAAGGTCAAACAATCGTTTATAGTTAATCACCTCAAAATAAAATTATAATAAAATTTATGTTATTAACAGAATAATTTAATTCACAGTAAAAAGCGTGGGGTGCTTGATATTGAATGTTACAATCATTCTATTGGCAACTATCTGAGAGGAAAGATATGAAATGTAGTCAAATTCCTTTTATGAAATTAACATAATTTATTAAATGTAAAAAATAAAAGGAACAAGTCTGCGTAGAAAACCTTTCTGCATAGGCGGCCGAAGGCCTCCTGTGGTATCAGTGATATTGCGATCTCCGCATCTACAATCGCCTACTCCGTTTTTATACTCAGCGTGCTTTGCACACAGAGTATATTAACTTTGATTGGATAACGGTTGGTTGTACAGGTATAAAGGAATCGAAATAGATATAGACTTCCATATATCAAAATTATCAGTATCGAAAAAAATTTGATTGAGCCATGTCCGTCCGTCCGATAACTTGAGTAAATATTGAAATATCTTCAC
Source organism: Eurosta solidaginis (assembly GCA_029619165.1). NCBI lineage: Eukaryota > Metazoa > Arthropoda > Insecta > Diptera > Tephritidae > Eurosta > Eurosta solidaginis. The sequence goes on along the minus strand of JARSSU010019345.1, from coordinate 11,916 downwards.
CAAATTTGGTACACTAGCTTATCTGGACCCAGAATAGATTGGTTTTGAAATGAGCAAAATCGAGTGATAACGACGCCCACTTTTTATAAATATAAAATGTTGGAAAACACAAAAAACCTAATTATTTAGTAATAATATACCCAGAATGTTGAAATTTGACATGTGGACTGATATTGAGACTCTTGATAAAAATTTGAAAAAATTTTTGAAAATGAGCGTGGCACCGCCCACTTGGGATAAAATCAATTTTACAAATATTATTAATCATAAATCAAAAATCGTTAAACCTATCGTAACAAAATTCGGCAGAGATGTTGCCTTTACTATAAGGAATGCTTTGAAGAAAAATTAACGGAATCGGTTCAGGGACTACACCCACTTTTATATAAACGATTTTTAAAAGGGTAGTGGACGAATAAAATAAGCTATATCTTTGCAAAAAAAGAGCTTTGTATCAATGGTATTTCATTTCCCAAGTGGATTTATAACAATAAATAGCAACAACTTCAAATTTAAAAAAATGGGCGTGGCACGCCCCTTTTACGACTAAGCAATTTTCTATGTTTCTGGAGCCATAACTCGAAGAAAAATTAACGGATCGTAATAAAATTGGGTACACAAATTTTCCCTATAGCAGGAAATATTTCTAGAAAAAATGGACAAGATCGATTAAAGACCACGCCCACTTTTATATAAAAGATTTTTAAAAGGGTCGTAGACGAAAATAATAAGCTATAACTTAGCCAAAAATAGTTTTGAATCAATGATATTTCGGTGCCACGTGTTATGTAGAAAAGTAATTTATCTGAAATGAAATGTACAATTAAAGTTCACGCTGAGTATATAATGTTCGGTTACACCCGAACTTAGACACCTTTACTTATTCTTACTGTTTTTTGGTCAATGATATTGTGCTTCAGGCCCTTTTCGAGAAGTTGTGCTCTTCCTTGGCAATGGCCACTCTTGTGAGGTTAACGAACTTGTCATGGAACTGGTGAGTTTTTTGGTTTTGGTTACACTCTCGAATTTTTTAACGCTTTGTTATCGAAAAGTTGTCGATTTTTTACCGAAAACGAATGGATTTGATATTGATATGCTATTGATTTCTTATCGTGGTGTTGCCAACTGTTTATCGGGGGTTTACCGACGTGTCAATTTACGAAATACATATTAAGAAAACTTCAATATAAAATTGATGACACACTTCAAACTCGTTGACTACAAGATGATAAGAAATCAATATAAAGCCGATGACTTTGTGATAACAAGCCAATTACAACTATTTGTTGTTAAGCTACTCCTATTGCGGTTCAAATTCAACCTCTATGCGCGCTCTATAGAACTTCACGTATACTTAGTAGTCACGCTTTGCGTTATGTCGTGGTGCTGTACCTTTAAAAGCGGTCTTGAGCCTCAAATTGACATTGGTTTTTGCATCACCTTGTTCTTAGTCAGTCCTCCGAAACCTTATAAGTTTTTCATCACTTTTATGACAGCAGCCAGAACAATAGCAACAGTATTCACAACAATAGCAACAAATGTGACGCCAACGACGAAGATAAACATAAACTAACCAAACTACTCATCAAATCAAACCTCCCTGCAACCATAAAAACCATAGACCCTTGAGTCCAATCAGCGTAGTAGTTTTTTGCTGAAGGCGCGGTCGCATCAGGAAAAGGCAGCGTGGGTGGTGTACCGAGTGCGACTAAGTGAAATGTAAATAACACGAAAATTCGGCCAACCTAAGTGGATACTCAATCTTTTATTTTCATTTTATTTTATTACATTTTTTTCACTTGCCTGATTCCTCATTTTTTTTTCTTTTTTCGCTATCTGACGTTTCTTCTCTCTGCTACTGACACAAATTTCATTTAACTTTCGTCTCATTAAATTTTCTATTTACTTTCCATGGTCATAAATCCTGACTGCGCTGCATGGTTAGTTGTTGTTGTTGTCTGATTTTTTTTTATATTTTGAGGCAGGTCCTTTTCTTGCTTTTACTTCGTTTCATTCGTTGCAAATGTAATAAACTTAAAGCTTCGTTAGCTCATTTCTTTAATAGTTTATGTTGTTGTTGCTGTTGTAAGGTCATTGTTTGCAATTTAGTGGTGCGATTGTTGTTGCTTTTAAGGCGCAACAGTTTATTTGTAAAATTGTCACAGTTTGTTTGTATAAGAACTTTGCTTATTTACCCCGTCCAGCAGCTCTTACACCTCATGCAGCTCTCTTCACTCTTATAACCCCCTTTAGCAATGCTCGCTGTTAGCTGTTAGTTATGGCTTGAACGTGTGCTACATACATTTCATGTTTACACTCCTCTACTTGTGCCTTAGGTAAGAGTTTTCCTTTTCTTTGTTTCCATCCCACTTCAGCGATTATAGTGGTGTTGTAAAAAGAGAAAGAAAAAAACAAAACCAGGATGTTCATCATCATCATTTTGTACGGCTCGATGAGCGTGAAATTTGAATGGGAAAATACATGGAAAACATTATAGGTATGCGGGTCTATAAGCCAATAAAGGAGCATTGAAATTGAATGTGTGTGCAGCACTTTTTCAGTTTACACATAGGTAAGGCAGTCCCGAAATCTGAATGTTACAAGACACTCGTGAGCTGATATACCTTCGAAATTGCTGGTGACAACTTAATAAGTTGATTAATCCTTGGCAGCTGAAATCGACAGCACTTAGCTGAGAGCTATTGATTTTAGGACAAAGAACTGAAGATGGACTTTAAAAGGTAGAGATAATTTTTGTTTGGAATGTGATACTACCTCCTAGCGTCTGTTTTGTCACACATTATTAGGAAATGAGGCATTAAATTCTACCAGCTGCTACTAGGATAGAGCTTCAAAAATAAACCAATAAAACCAAATCCATCCCTTTCCGCCCATGCCGAAATTCAAATTCATGTGGCCAATCGACCTCAGATGAAATTAAATTTTTTGATCTTCGGTACCATGAGTGCCGATGAACATATTTCACCAATTAAATTTCACAAGCTTTCCAAGTAGTCTTAAATAGAAATAAAAATGTCACTGAAGATGGCACCTCACTCAAACCGAGTTGTATCCAAACCAAATTTAGCAAGGGATCACGGAGAATCATTCCAACAAACATAAAAAAGAAATCAGCAAAACCAACGGAATACAAATTAAAGCTTTCGATTTCTCGAGTTTGTTCGAGAAAAATTTCTTGCGAGTATCGGCTTATCACGAAATTCTCGAATCTCAAAATACTCGCAGGGAACACATGCGAGAGTTTGAAGAATAAATAGTAAGCTGCACATAACTGCCAATGCAGCGACTAAATTCAGTGTCGGGAACTTCGCCAGAAGCCGAGTTGTCGTTTGCTCGAGCCGCGAAATTTGCGCTTGTGTTCGAGAAGAAATCGTAAGCTCTTTCCGTTCTGTTTCGTTTTAGTTTTACAATGTGTTTGGATTTTCGGTTTTTTCTTCTAGTTAGAATCAGTTTCGGTATCGTTTGCTTTCTGTTTTACAAAGTGTTTCGACGGTGGTTATGAGGAGCACAGGTGGGAGTTTCAAAAAGGAATCTTAAGCTCTACATATAATACTGCCAACGCAGCGATTAAATTGAATGTTGAGAAGCTTGTGAAGCTTACGAGTATTTCGAGATTCGAAAATCTCGCGCAAAGCTGAATTGTGGATTTCTTGAGCCTCGAAATTCTCGCTTGTGTTTGCTAAGCAATCGTTCCGCTCGTTCCGCTTTCGAATTTATTCCTCGAAGTTAGTTTCGGAACCATTCCCGTTTTGTTTTGGTTTTTATTTTCACAATTAATGTAAGTTTCGATATCGGTTCTGTTACAGTATGGCCCCTGATTCGTTTCGGTTTTACAAAGTGTTTCGGCTCTGGTAATTCTTTTTTTTAATTTCGTTCTCGAATTTATTCAAGAAGAATTTCTCACGGCTCTTCTCGGGATTTTCGAATCTCGAGACAATCGTAAGGAAGTTTTAAACAGAAACCGTAAGCTCAACATATAATCCTGCCAACGCAGCGACTAAATTGAATGTCGGGAAGCTCGCGAGCTTTACGAGTATTTCAAGATTGTTGATTCAAGTTGTTGATTTCTCGATCCTCGAAATAGCTCCTTCCATTTTCGATTTCATTGGAAGTATTCCAGTTTCGTTTTGGTTTAAGAATGTGTTTCGGTTTCGTTTGTGTCAGTATCGTCCCTGTTTCTCCGCGGTTTAACAAGCTTTTTACCTCTGATTATGAGCTTCTGGTTTTGCTCATCAGTATAAATTCCGTTATCGTTATTGTTTCCTGTTTCATTGAGTTTTAGCAAAACCGCTTTGGCTCTGATTTTGTAGTTTTGAAAAGCGTCACGACTTGCTCTCTTCTTTCCCCCAGGCAGGAGAAGCTCAAGCAACGACGTAACGTTAACGACGTAAGCCATAATTTCATAGAGGAGCGCCATGACGATCTCGTTCTGTACGTATCGTTAGAAATACTTCCGCCTTGTTCTGGCAAAGGCTGAATATGAAATGATTCGACCACATCCTTCATCAGGCAGCTAATATCGGAAGGAAGGTCTACCGTAAGACATGCAGCATGCAGTCTTCTACTTCTTATGAAGCTGGAGTGCGGAGCTGTCCAACGCTAAGATCTGCTCCTAGGATGAAAATTTGTAGGTGGGGCGCAATGGATTTACACTGAAATAACCCTTGGTCAGGAAAGCTCCCGAGGCAACCTGCTACATCGAACCGGCTGCGTTGCGAAGTAAACGCTCATTGTACAGTGACTGATTACAGCCCCAGTTGCAAATGATTAGTGATCCTCAATAAATCCAAAGGTTTCAACAGACCGTCTGTGATCGCGCTACAATACAGAAGGAACTGTCAACCTAGAGTTTGCTTATCTATCTATCTGTCCAATTCCCATTTTAAGAAGACCAGAATATGTACGATCAGCGAAACTCCGGATTTCCTGCAGCACACCAAATCCGATTCTATTGTACCCTTTCGATATAAGAGATCATCTTGACCCCTGCCGGGGTTTTAGTACTCTGAAAATAGTTCACGGAAATCGCAAGCAAGGTCAAGTGCTTGAAAACCGCCGCAGTCGCACCACAGTTGGGCTCACAGCTTTATTTGCCTCTTGGCGGTTCAAATAGAATTCAAGTTCTCTAACCGTAGTAGGGCTAGGTACAATCTCAACCGCTGAATTTATTATCTCGGCAAAGTCCCTTAGAAGGCACTACAGTATTCGGGCAGCTTGAACATGCGAATTAAATGGAGCTCCAGAAAGAGACCCTCCCCGAACCTAGCCTCCCTACTGCGATTCATCTTTGAACCATTTTTCTTCTCCACTATCCCAGTCCGTCTCCCAGTTTTAACCCATCCGTAAACCAGTAATTTAAATCGGTATATGGATAGAAACTTTAAAATATTGTATCAGGATGAATATATCAAGTGCAACAGACTTTGGCTGTTTCGAGATCCCTCACATAATCTTTATTCTAGCCCCTACTGTCACCTCCATCACAATCTTATTAGACTCCCCTCAGAACACACTCGTAATATTTTATCACTACCTCCATTCCACCCATTAAATGTTTACCCCAATAAGCTGATCTTCGTTGGCCACCAATCCACAGCCACAATCCCACCGCAGTGTTAGTATCATTCTTCTCATTAAACTTTACTTATTTACCCATTTTACAAGACTCGCTTCAAGCACGAATCGCCCCTATAGCTTGTGCAAACACTTTCACTATTTACATAAGCTAACGCTCGTTTGAGCCGAACTAAATGGGCCACAATCTTTACTCAATCTTTGCATACAAACCGACTGTAAAGGAACACAAAAAATGTACATCATTCCCCCCAAACATAAAAAACAAACAAAGTGTTGCCACAAAAATCGACATCATCATTAGAGAGTGCAGTAATGGTGGCGAGCTGCTCCTTAACTGCAAGGGCGCTGTACGAAGGAGAAGAAGATGAGGAAGATTGCGAAAGCAGCTGCTTTATTAGAAGCATCATCGACATTTTCATCATTATTTCAGCTATGCTACTTTTCATTATCGTCATTATTCGTATCATTACCACCAACAAGTTGCTCCTCTTCTGCTTCTTCTTTACACACAACTGACAACTTTACGCATTTTTTTGTCACGCCGTTGCGCCGCACCGCTGAACAAATAAGAGTATAAGCTTTTGTTGTTGTTTCCCATACCATTCACATCTCGTATCTGAATTGTTTGTACGTCGAAACGGTAGTAAATTCATGGAATAAATTTGCGAATCTAATAAAATGTAAATCAAAATATTTTCCCGAGCAGGTTGAGTTGGCAGTTTCGCATAAGTTCGAAAGTTCCAAAGCAAAAAAGGAAGAATTCTTTGCAGCAGATTTGAAAAGGACTGTTTCGTTTGCGTTGTGTCATAAAATTTAACTCCATTTGAATTTTCAAATAAACTTTGACTATATAATACTTCAATTTAACCTTATAATGCTCGTCCTTTTTTTTTAGTTTGTTTATTTGCAGCCTGAAAGTATGTGAGTGGAATAAGACTGACCAGTTGGTCACTACCACTTTTAATTATTATTTATGTTAAGTTGTTGCTGTACTTCTTGTTTATGTTTCTAGTCAGGTTGCTTGCAAGTAGGCGAGTATTTAGTCGAACAGCAAATATATTTTCAAATTAATAACACTCTGTTAGGTAGTGTGGGAGACATTTGAAATATCGTGCATACTTCTAGGCGCTAAATATCCTTTCTCTTAAGAAATAAATGAGATATATTGGTTCTGCGTTATGTTGTCCACCCTACCAGCAAAACGCTATTGAAATTATACCAAAGTCGACTTTTACCCGCAGCAAGGGCTTAAAAAAACTTTAATAAGATAAGTCTTCTGTGTATGTAATATACGTATAAGGTTAGGTTAGAGGAGTGTTACGAGAACTTGCATTCCAGCCGACACTTAGGCCATCAATTGGCCAATTTTGATGTGCTGACGGTAAATAAACCATACTGCACCAGCTACAGCGGATCGAACTAAGTGGAGTCAATATTCATTTAATAATAAATTAATAACTAGCAGACCCGGCAGACGTTGTTCTGCTCTAGCTTTGGTCTATCTGCATAACTTTAAGCAGTTTTTTTCCCCTCTTACTCTCCCTTCTCTCTCCCTCTTTTCCTCTTCGTTTAATTTCTGCGTCTCTTTCTCCATCTCCGTCTTTTCCTCACTTCTTTTCCACTCTATCTATCTACATCTCTCTATCTTCGTCTAACTCTATCCCTTTCTCCTTCCCTATTTTCTCTTCCCTCTATTTTTTCTTGTCTAATCCCAGTCCCAGTCCAAGTCGCAGTCGCAGTCGCAGTACCAGTCCCAGTCTTAGTGCCACTCCCAGTCGCAGTCCCAGTCCTAGTCCTAGTCCCAGTCTAAGTCCTAGTCCAAGTCTGTCTTGACACGACAGTCAAAATCTCAAGGGTTTTAACCGATCAAGTTTAGCAGGAAATACGAGAAAGAAAAGACTTGTGTTAATATTTAAATATTTAATGTACGTGAGTATTATAACACACAAGTCAGTCTTAATCCTATATTATATGTATATTTATATATTTAATTTCAGGTTACCTTTAAACTCTCAGGAACAGGACGGCGGCTGGATGAGTGTGAACTCGTTCGGTAAGAAATCCAACTGATCGAATTGTCATTAAAAATTGTTAACGCCGGTGGCTCTCGAACGGTTTATTTATTCGTGCGATGTTTCAGCATGGATAATTAGCACCGATCAACCACCTCTGTTAACAATTTAAGTATAGAAAAATACGTACGAAAAGTACGTGGGCTACCTCACAAGTTTGAGGTTTTGGGCAGTTGGCCTAAACAAAGTCCAAGTCCCAGTCGGTCGTTGCTCCATTTCCCGAAAAAAATTCATAAATAGTAATCTAGGTAAAGGGCTACCATTATGCCCAATTTAAGGTGTATCGAACCAAGAACACAATTTGTTCGAAAAGATCGGTCCCTGCTCCTTTTCCCAGAAAAATTATCGTAAATACTTATCTAGGCAGAGGGTAACCTATATACCAAATCTCAGGCAAATCGAACCATGAAAAGAATTTGTTCGAATAGATCAGTCCCTGGTTCACTTCCCGGAAAGAAACTTTGCAGCAACGCTATCCTATATTCTGGATTGATCGAACTGCACGGTGTGCAAATATGATTGAAATCAGTAAAGTAGCTTAAGAGCCCATTGCGGATAAACAACGTGACACGAAATTTATATATATTAGAATTATCGCCTTAATTTCGAGCTTGTAAAAGTCCGCGAGATCAGACACTGTTAGCTTAGAGCAGCCAATCTCTTTCTACTTAGTGTCGCACAGTGGGCATAGAATATGTTGCACGATTTTCTCCTCCTCAATATATCTCCTGCTGCGGCAGTAAACGTAAGACCCGATTCTAATCCTAGGGGAGTAAGTTGATATCAAACAGTGACCAGTAAGAACTCTTAAAGGGACGAAAGCCCTGATTTACTCAGGGTAAAAGGTTTTAGTGCATCCTTTGTCATCTTTATCATAGGAGGTCATACCAACCTTGAAGACTCATAAGTAGGAAGCGCTGACCAGAGTATATTTGCCTTGTTTACAGTGTTCGTACTTGCATGGAATTTCAAAGAATCCATATATCTATGGGTGTATGCTATATTTTTGATATGGGCGGTCATTCCACTCCTGACCAGCTCGTCTGCTATGCAGTTGCCTACAATATCTCTGTTTTGCGCTGTACCTATATGGGGCTAATATGGAAGTACTCATTATTGAGAGACTGGCGACGTTCAGTGACCGACTGTAGTCGTCACATGAGACGAAAGCCTTTAGCGCCGGCTGTCCGAGAAAATTATCATCTTTTTTCTGTCTTTAGTCCCACTTGCCAAATGATTTTCAGCACCGCGTATTGCTAACATTCCCACTTGATAAACGCTAAAATGGTCGGGAATGCGGAAGAAGATCTCTCGTATTACGTCTGATTAAGAGATACCACCTATCTCTCCCTCCCCACCTTTCTGTCAATCTAAGAACCATAAGTAAATATATTGGTGCCTATTTTTGTCATCTATGTACACTGTGAAATTCTTAGTGAAAATGCTGTTGGGAGTGCAATAATCAGTGAGAACTAGTTTTGAATCTGGGCTTTGGTGCTCAAAATAGCAGCATAACTATTTCCTCCATTTTTCCAACTACCACTTTCTGAAATACGCATGGCCGCGATAAAGGCTATTTCCTTCGCTACCAGATCCAGTTATGGTAGGTGCAGGAGAGTGTAAAGTGCCTTTGTCGGACTGGAGACCAGAGCACCGCTAATGCAGAGCTCAGAGCTCCTGTAAACTTTTTTTAGCATTTGAAGTTCATGAACTTTTTAAGAGCCGGCCACCAAAACAAAGCACCATTCAGTAGCATTGGGCGCCACAATGGCTGTATAAATCCAATGTACTACTTTAGGAGAAATGCTTCAAGAGGTACCAGTTGCTCTTTTACAGGAGAACAACGCAGTTGTTGCCTTTTTTATCCCATCTGCTATATTGTCACCCCAGAGTCGTGTCTTATCCAGAATGACTGCCAGATACTTGATTTGGCAATTGAGTTCCGAACTGAATACATGTTTTACTTCCGTTGATATATTCACAGAATGAGAAAGATTAAACACAAGAACCGCCAATACGCCGGAATATAATGAGGTACGCAAACCTTCAAAAGGAAGCACTTCGCTCAAAAACGAACGAAATCTACGGCTAGGTGACAATTAATCGTGATGAAGTTCCTTTTCCGGATAAAGATCGGGTACGTAGGAGAAAAAAGCACCATACCGAAATCTTCAAAATTATACTGGTGTATTGGACCATATTCTCCTTCTATGGTTGCTGCCTTGGTCTTGAGGTGATTTCCAGGTATTTTATCTGCAGTAACTTTGTTCCTCCAATATTATAACTTCTTTTCGTGCTTATAACTACTTGTCTCATTCCATTCAGATCCTTATCTCCAAAAAACATCTGTCTTGGTTCCCTATTCAGTTCATCGCCTTGGGATACTGAGGAATCCTCCCTCAAAATAAATTTGAAGTTTGACCTCAGAGTCTGAAGTAGAAGATACATTTAAGAGGCCGGAAGTAGGATTTCTAAGGCATCAGTACACAAATCTTTGCTGTAACATTAGGACTGCAGCTGCAACTTATTTCCTCATCCTAACCCATACGACACTTGCTTTCAAATACTCAATCCACACAAATATCGTTATAAAACTTCAGGAAAGGTTAGATTTCGTACCGCATCGTCAACTTTAAACTTGCACTGAAAAACTAGCCTTAGCACTTAGCAAAATAAAATACCGCATTTCCATCCCTCAAGGTTAGGTAAGGTTAACTGGCCGCTCCATGGGGACCTCACATAGACTGATTGAGTCCGTAGTGTTACCAGAAGTTTGTTTTAACGTCCAAAACTGAATAACCCTATCAAAAACCAGGCCAAGGCTATAAAATAACTCCGTCCTCTTGGCAAATACTAGAAGCTTCCTAGGACTTAAACCACTTGCTGCTTGTAGATCTGACAGCTATATCAATCCTAATAGCTGGAGCCTTAGCCTGGCAAGTGCAGGGGACGAGCACAGAACGTGCTCGATCGTTTTCCTCCTCCAACCCATACTTCCTACATCTGCTATCACTGATCAAGTCTAATTAAAGGCATGTGACGCCAGAAGGCAGGGTCCAGTCAGAATCCCGTCATGAGTCTACAGTCCTCTCTTTTTAATGATAGGAGCAACTGTATAGTCTAAGGTTGTAAGACCTAAACATAATCTTCGACACTTTACAGCCCCGCGCTTGAACCCACGCCTTTCCCGCTTGGTCGATCATGTGCACCTCTCGCCTTCGCTTAATCTCGCCCAATCTATTTGGGACATCTACGGAGCATGCTTCAAGGGATGCGCCCTTTTTAGATAGTTTATCCGCTTTGTTATTCCCATCTATTCCCATATACCCTGGGACCCAATATAGATGTATGCTTCTCCCTCTCCCGATTCTCTCCAGGGACTGCTTACACTTTAACACGCATTTAGATGCTGTGCTATGCGAGATTATTGCCTTAATTGCTGCTTGACTGTCAATATAAAAGTTAACACGGTAAGCAGCTTAAGCTATTCTCTTCCAGGGTTTCTACTGCTTTGGTACGGGTAATATTTCCACTTGGAAAATGCTACAGTAAACCCGGCAGCCTGTAGGATCTGCTTATTTCCGAATCAGCACAGTATACCACGGACCCTACTCCTTCCACTACTTTGGAACTATCTGTGTACACATGTATCGCCCCCGTCCGCCATTTGCGCACCCTTGCGCCAACCTTCCACCTCTATTGTGGCTTTAAGATCTCCTCGAAGCGCAGATAAGGAATCGGTAGTCTTTTCGTCTTGTGATTGATGACGCTATACTACTATGGCCATATGGTCGGCGCTCAAGCTGCCCCGAGGCACCGAGCCTGGTTGCAGTTGTTAATGCTATGTTCTTTGCTACCAGGTCTACAGGTAGAATGTTCAGAATGGCATACAGTGCAGCCGTCGGGGTTGTTTTCAGGGCTCCCGTAATGCTAAGCATCGATAGTCTGCAAACCCCCTCTAATTTTTTGAGGTATGTTGTTTTTTGTGTGGCTTTCCACCAAACACTCCATAGTAGAGAATAGGGCTTACAAGCGCTGTAAAAACCCAATGAGAAAGAGAGGGCGATAGGCGCCAGGTACATTCCAGCATTCTTTTACGTTCATAAAGTTCCGTTGAGGCCTTCTTCACCCTCTCCTCTACGTTGCGCTTCCATGACAGCTTACTGTCTAGGATGATTCCTATATATTTTGTGCAAGGTTTTCCTGTCAGGTCACCCCTCCTAACTTAGGCCTGGACCAGTTTGGG
>JARSSU010019344.1:0-67315 GCA_029619165.1 Eurosta solidaginis | reverse complement strand
GCGAAGCACTATACAATGTGAGCAACCATAATAACAACATTGCTGAACTTAAGTTAAATTTTAATTTAGCCAATGATGGTGAGGGTGAACTCTGTATGAATATGTAGTGCTTTATGACATATTTGATTTAATAAGGGAAAAAAAAAGGAAAAAAAAAAAAAAAAAAAAAAAAAACAAAAAAAAAAAAAAATACACGCGTAAACGTGCATTCTTTAGTTTTATATTGCCATATAATCTCATTCTGAAATACCCTGCGCACATGTCGCATAGTGGGCAATAGGGCGAATATTTGAAAGACTTAATGCGGCAGTTACTCACGAACGTCACGTACCATAAAACGACTGCGTAGCTGGACCGACCTACTTATGAGTGTGCAATGTAACGAAAACTCACCGACGTGCACCGCCCCGTACGTACGTAGCCCGGAACGTAGAAATCAAAACAATTTTGATTTTTTCCGTAAGAACGTGTCAGCTGATCGCTCTCTCACTAGACAGAGTTGCCTAGTAAACTTTTGTTGCGCTAATTTTTGACCGTTTGCAGTTTATGCAGAAACACCTAATTAAAGTTTGAAAAATTGTGGAAAATAATTCGAAATAATTATGTAAAAGTGCAGATTATAAATATGTAATTCTATTTATACTTATTTAATAATAATTCCAGCCTTTTACAACATCAAAAATTAAATGGAAAAAGTTGATGTTTCCATAAGCATGCATGCAAAATGGTCATGGCAAACAGTGCTTATCTGTAAACAATACACACACAAATATGTTATGTACATGTAACGCGAGATGCACAGTGCAGTGATTCCTGCGGCTTGTAGGTTCGTGTCAACCGTGTTTCGTACGACGTCCGTACGTACGGCACACGTCGTGGTGGGTAATTGCCGCTTTAGATAAACCTTGTGCTTTGAAATTTCGTAACATTGGTTCTCGATTTGTTTTTCCGAAGCACTTTTGAGCATGGTTTTCACAGTTGCAGCCATGATTCAATTACTAGAGTTTTGTTCTCCATGAAGACAGATCTTCGACAACTCCCAGTTGAAAAATCTGTGGGGTGCTTTTCAGAAGTAGAAAACAGGAATAATTCACTACACTCTAGGGAAAAATTGTAGTAGAATAAGTAGCTTGGTAGTATATATTAGTAGTGATAAACATTTGTAAATACCAAAGTTTTTGGGGACAATAGTTCATTTCCTACTAAATATTTCGTTCAATCTGATAAGTTATGTTGGTTTGGCCATATCATTCAGAAATAGTTTGACAGAAGGCCAATGCCGTACGTTAGAATTTTATTCAAAAATGCTCTGAAGAAGTTTGTTTCGAAAGAACTCCTCACTGAGCAGAAGTGTCAAGCATTTGTCATAAGAGGCGAGTTAACGAAAAGCATTCTGAGATGAAGCGACCTCTTCAATCTAGCTTTAGTATGGGGCGGTTTCACATGACAACTCTTGACTTGGGAAATTTTTGCAAAATATGTTGAGATAGCACGATTTTGAACAGCATCCGACATGTGGTGTTACGCTACTCAGCAACCGCAATGAACTGCACAAAAACAAAGAAAAGAAAAGGGTCTATATGTCTTAGAACTGTATAGTCCTACTTGACTGACTTGACAAAGAGAGTTAAGCTTTTGTGCGGTCCTGCTACACGAGGGAGTATTCACCTTTTTATTCTGAAATTTTCGGAAGCTCTTTTCGTTAAGTATTACCTGGAAGCGTGTCGGATAAACCGTTAATATTTAGAATATTCGGAATACGTCCATTTGATACTACCTCACGAGATCCGAATATATTCAAATAAGTAAATCCAAAACTATGCCAAATATAGAACCGATTCCCCAAATTCTTAAATGAAGCCGACATGTCCGACATACGGAATTAATAGAACGCGCCCAAAAATATCGAGGAAGTGTCAATAAAGACGCGTAATTGTGACTCGATAATAATATTCGAAGGAGGAAATAAAAAATTTTAGTTCGTTCAAAAGATATTGACCGAAAACCTGAAAAATTACCCCGGGTGCGTTGGCGGCCTTCAGTCGAGCTTATAAAAATTAAATGCGTTGCAAAGTCCCTTTTCTACACAAATCTTTTTACAGTGCACAAAAAATATTACACAATCACACCGCGTTAGGATTATTGTGGTTCGAGGTAACCTCTCTCGTTATTTTTGGACGCGCTATTAGCAGTAGACTCACTGGTCTCTAGATTTTTACCAGAATAAGTTTAACATGCCAATGAGTACATTTCCGTTATGGCATCTCAATTTATTTACTAATGAATTTTTTTCGTGAACCGATTTAATAGTCGAGGATCTGCCGTTGAACGATGAATTTTGAATTGGTTTAGGTTTCGTATATCATAGGTTTACGAAAGTGACGGTTTTTCTTGGTGTCCTCACTTGTTATAAAATTACCTATTGTCAATGTTGACCATACTTATGGGATCGAGTTATAGTTAATAAATTCATATCAAATTTAAAAAAATATTTTAAGGATTATGCAGTTCAGTACTTATTCGGTTATTTTGTGAACTGATTGCTCCTATTTCTACTACTAATTTTTCGAAATTCGCAAAGAAACAAACATGTTTCGGATGTCAATCGATTTGAGGAGCAACATGGCCGCAATGTCAAAGAATTGTCTGTCGAAGCAAACCTCTTGTGATTGAATCATGAGTTGAGCTACAAAAACTTATAGAAATTCTTCTTAAAATATAGGAAAAAAAAAAATAAACAGAAGAATTTTTCTGACGAAATAGAAAAAATTGCCCTATAAGGTGCGCATATTAGAGTTTGCCTATTTGAAATAACCAACTGTTTTTTTTTTTTTTTTTTTTTTCAAAAACACATGCCAAAAATAAGCAGTAAATGATGGGAGGCAAGTGTAATGCTCAATGATTTTATTGCTTCAACTTCATTATTTGTATTTATGTTATATGTTAATTCATCATATTTTCCTTGTCATGTAAACTAAAAAATTTATTCTGATCACCCTCCTTTAAAAATATTCACGAACAAAAGGAAGACATTTCTCAAAACTTTTGCGACTGATTAACAAACAACACGAGTGGTTGCTACTGTGGCAGGGTAAATTAAATTCCAAAATCAAGTTCACATAATACAACCAAAAACTTTTTGTGGAACAACAACGCCAAAAAAGTTTATGTGAAAACAGTGTCAAGAACTAGAAAGGAAATGAACGAATCGAGCTTATATATTTGTAAAGATAATCTCAATATAACATATAGGATGTGCATCAGACTTGAAGTTGCGTTCAGTATAGCGGGATCCAGCTATTCTTGTTGCATTTGCATGTTACAATCTCTATCAGTTATTGGATCACGCTTCATTGGAAACAAGGTAAGTTTGGAGCCTCTGAAGGTTTTAGGTAGGTGTAGCTGTCCTAATAAGGAAGTTCACTCGGACAACATGAAGGTCGTTTTGTGATACCACATACATAAAATAACGGTGAAGGGATATAGCTACTTAGAGAATCGTGGGTAGCAACGATAAAGTTCCGAATGAGACCGATATAACCTTGGATAAATCGCGGGAGTGCTCCAAGTGAGTCGACTACCGAAGTACTTTCGCCTAGTTCTGGAAAAAGCTGTGCAATTATGCATAAAGTGATTTAGTGATTCCAGCTCAATCATCCTCCATACAGCTGCAAGAGGATGGAGGTTTCCAATATATTGAGACGTACGCATAGGATACCCATGGCAAGTGGCTATCAAAAACCACAAGACCACTGATAGGTGAACCTTATTGAAACCCAATTATTCGGGGACCCATAGCCATCCACTTTTCGGCCAGAAAGATCTTGCTACTGCAAGTTTGCTGAGCTGGGACTCGAGGCCCAGCTATGGAGGAGCCACACAGGAACCACAGGTGGCGAGCGGAATCACCCGAAAATCCCTACAGCCATCTTATCCGGTTCAGTTGTACGATGGCGCGCTAAAAATATCCGCTTGACTGACAGTTACCCGGGATACACTATGGCACGGGACTCAAAATAATCCTTAATTATGAAATAGTTCGATTGCAAACGCAAGCGAGGTCAGCACTTCCAGACCACCTTCGTCGCACTGTAGTTGAAACTAAAAAGCCTTTGATAGCCGGTAGGCTATCCAGAGTCGATGTTAAAGTCCCTAACCGTAGTAGCACTGGATAGCATTTCATCCACCCGCATGATTAATCGCAACTTCCCTTGGAATACCACTGTTAGTGATCAAACCAACTTAAACTGGCGGCTATCATTTAGCTCTTAACAAAATGGCTTAAGCTTCAAAGAATCCCTTTCATAAACGAATCAAAGCTAACAAATCGATAACACGCCTGTACAATTGGTACCTTCAACGACAAATCCTCAGCGCAAAAAAGCCAAATGCCGACCATTTTGAAGTCTACGTCGATGTCACTCCGCTGCAACTATCATACACCAAAAAATATTTGGGTGACGTTGATCAGACCAACATTTTTGCGGAATGCAACCCCAATTGGACCTTAAGTCCAGAGGCGTTTACCAATATACTCAAAGTCTCTGCAGCTAGCATTGGCCGGCAACATGTATGTTATGCGTCCCCAATATGGTCTTCCAAACCTAAGGAAATACACTGGCGTAAACCTCAGAACTGCGAAAACAGAACGTCAAGAACTGCCACGCTTTTGTGTATTATGTCTCCAAAGCGTCATCTACACAATAAGGCGGAAGGGAATACGCATAAGAATTTGTAAAATCGGCACGTAAAAAACTCAGCCGTATGAAGAGAAGCATAAAAATGTACTCAGAGGCATCCACATTAAGTCATCGAATACTTTTCTCAAAGAGAAAATACCCTAGACTCGAAGTAAAATAACCACAGGAGACGTCGCTTCTCTAGCTCAACCTCGATCTTGGTATGTAAATCGTTAAACTTTATCTTATCCAGAATCAAAACCGCATACCAATATATTCCTGCTTGTAACGTGTCCTTCACATCACAGTACCATTTTTTTCAGTTAAAAATGTGGAAGAAACGCCTCTTAGCCATTATTCCTTTGGTCAACGTTGTGAAGCAGCAAATTTGTACGCACACCCGTTAGAGGATATTGCATGAGAGTTGTTGAGTGGGATCGGATTAGGCGAAGCACGAAGCGAAGCCACCTGCTAACAGCAACAACCCATCAACATGCCTGGAATAAATAATTAATTTTTATAATAAAAAAATTTTTAATTAAATTATAAAAAATTGATAATAGTCCGATATAATACATGCGATAACTTTTCGATTTCAAATCGAAAAAAAAAGACCAACGTTCTTACGCTAACAAAACTAGTAAACGAAAACTACCTCTATTATAAAAAAATCGTAGACACGCCTCTTTTGTTGTCTTTGAACAATTTTGGTTTAACAACTTCCTTGACAACTTTTTTTTTGAAGCTTTTTTGAATATTTCCTGATAACAAAAATAATTTTTTTTTGTTAAAATACCGAATAAACCCATTTTTTGGTAATCTACAACCATCAAAAAAAATATGGTTCGTTAACCCTCGAAGAAAGTTGTTCTCTCATCAGTTGTACACGAGTATAACATGGATAAGTTAAATTAACCCTTAAACTACAAATAATATAATATATGAGGGAACGATTTTCAACTGGGGAAAAGGGTGATGTTCATATATTGCAAAGTGTTTTGCATATTTTGTATGGTGGCGGTTTTGTTTTTGTTTTGCCACCACCCTTCATTAAAGCTCAATCAGCTCATATTTAAACCTTCATTCAAACCCATTGAACGCATGGATATGCCCACAAAATGCTTTTTCCGAAATAATTTACTTGTCCTCAAAGAACAGCACTCCTTGTTTCGGGACATCATCTATGATTGCTAGTTGGCTCGTTGCGCTCGTGTCAATATCAAAAAGACTTATAGGGTATCGTTTACTTCATTCAGAGAGTGGTGTTCATTTGCAATTATTACCAGTCCAAAGCGAGACTGAGATTATTGGCAAGAGTGACTCACGCTGATTTGTTGTTGTAGAGACCAAAATGTTTGCTGTTTAATGTGGCCCCTATGGGTGTAGAATATCAACACCTCAGAATGTTTATGCCTTAGCAGTTCCATCCCAAAAGTCAATATTCTTTATGATAGACTACTTCGCCTTGTCCTTCTTCAATGTAGAAGAAAACAATTTTGCAGTCTTTTATAGTCAGCCAGAAAAAGCAAAACACAACTTACTCTTACGATAGACTTCCGACAGATTTCGGGGAGCTAATCCGAAGTTGATTGTCACAGTCAAAGCCATCATCCAAAATAATTTGCTTAATGTACGTCTAACGTGTTTAGCTTTAAGGATGGCTTTGAAACCATATACATAAACATAGTGGCGAAAAGTCCCAGTTCAGCAAGTAAACCTTACATACTTACGGACACTTTCACAAATCGATAAGAACTTATAACCGAACCAGCGTTTTGTACTCAATTTAAAACATAAAAAATAATGTAAGGCGCGATACCTCGGAAGAGATCTAAGGCTCCGAGCTTCTCTTCCAATTTGCGTCTGGTCGCTCTCTCTGATTTTCCCTACAAGCTTCGGTCGGACGGACCCTACATGATTTTATGCCGTACTCGCGACGGAAACGGCATCTGCAAGGCAGATGAGTTTCACTGAGAGCTTTTTCATGGCAGAAATACACCGGACGAGCGCTGCCAAAATCACTGCCGAGGGGCTCGCGACCCCGACTTAGAAAAATCTATCTTATTGGAACAACTCGTATTCTAAAATTTGATGTTGCTTGCCCGGGTTTTGAACCATGGCATCCGGGATGTGGTAGGCGGAGGCACCGCTACACATCACACACGGGTGGAGCCGCCAATCTACATATTCAGTATTTAAATCATCCACATCAGATGCTGAAGAACAGGTAGAGCGGAAACTGCTGGCGCAGCCACACTTGTTGCAACTCTACAGAGTCAAAAACGGCATGGAACTGGGTAGGGTCAAATCCGGGAGCATATACAAAACTGCATTCACTACAGCAATCTGGACTAGGGAATGTTCATATCCTGAATCTGTAACTAGGAAAAGCAAGGTCAAACATCAACAGAAGTGCACAGCTTTTACGTTACAGTTACAGAACTAAAACAAGATATCTCAATCAGGTGCAGTGTGATGACAAGAAGCTTTTGTATTTGTTTTCGTCACCACCAAGAATGGTCTATAAAGTAGAACACAGAATCCGTCGAATTAGCTACTTCCGCTGCACGTGATCACAAACATCCAGATTAGTTGTCAAGATCTCAGCATCTGAAATGGATTATAATCGACATTGCGGGGGTGTGCAAAAACAAACCACCTTAACGACAAAGTTTTTGTGTGCGTAACGTTACATCCCGTAAGTATGCGACGTTTTCAAATGGTCAGATGTAAGTACTGCGTGTAACACTCTATTCCAAAAGCTGAACCCAAAGAAGACTATCGACAAGGAAGACGAATGGGGAAAAATTAAAGCCTATATGATGGACGCATAACCATTCACAGCCAAAATTGGCGAAATGCTTTGGAGCAATGGATGCAAGTCACATAGAGCAACTGGGGGATGAAACAAGGAAGCTAGAGGAGACTGCACTAAAGCGGTCATGGAAATGACTATCTACAAAAATTCTTGGCGTACTACAAAATGCGTTGATGTATATTTAGCAATATAATATATGCATAATTTTAACTGTTACGAGGTATAATACTGCGCTGATGACGTTTACTTCTGCAGCGGAGCAGTTTAAGATCTCGCATGCTTAACAACACAACTCGGCAAAAAAACAACGCAAAAACATGTAAGGAAGGTCGGTGTGGCAACTGAACTTGACATACTCAGCTGCCAAATACAGCTGCAAAACTTCTAAATTACCTTCTTTGTTTATGTGCCACGCCCATTGTCCAAACTTTACTAACGTTCTATCTCTGCGTCATAGGGTCAAACCAGAGTACAAAGGTTCATCGCGTTATCGTCTTTGAGTACTGAATTATCGCACTTTTTCCGGTTTTCGAAATTTTCGATATATCGAAAACGTGTGGCAGTCACCAGATCATTTTGATATATAGAAGTCTATATACTATACTCACGATTAGTTTATGCCGTACGGGGTACACGTTATATGCGAACATAACACTTAATATACTCTGTGAGCTCTGCTCAGCTGAGTATAAAAGTCCGTGTTGCGTCTATGCGGATGCGCTCCTCGTTCTGTTGTTTTCATTTCTCTAATCCTACAACTGGTAATAATATTCGACTACACTCAGACTTATATTTCTAACCGTGGTTGATATTTAGACTGATTTTCAGTGAATTGTATATGCTTGTCGGCTAGTTCTTGAATTGCTTTAAGTTAGTTAGATACTTAGCAGTGAAGCACAATAAGTTGTGGCAGTGAAAAATAAACTAGTTTACAAACTCTCGTCGTGGTTTTGGAGCTAAATAAGTAAACTCACTGCGCCAGCGGAGCACAGCGAATACATCAAAATTTGCTGTACGTAGTATGTGTGTACAGAAGAATGGCGAAAAATGTGTGGCACATGGAATTCACGCCTCAGATGTTTCTACATGAAGAATTGCTGACAAATAAATTGTGATGTCTTATTCATAACTGTCTGACAGGAGGTTCAAATGGCTACTATTTCAATACCTACTGTTGATTACTGGTCAATATGGCGGCGCATACAGCGCTGCTATCATCAGCCAATGATGTATAGAAGAGACGCAGGAGGTAGACCATCGATCCATAAAAAGCCAAGTGATGGTATCACTTGTTATTTGGATGTCTCGCATAAGCTATCACACTTGTGTTAGCCACAATGACTTGAAGTACAAGCGAGTAGTACTGTATCACCACTTGCTTTGTAGAATCTCAGTTGCTGCGGATCCCACGAAACTCCAGAATGTTTTTAAACACTCTGAGCTAAATGCGATGAGACTTAACTATCTACCCAACGACGTTATTTGAAAAACGGTTGGGATCAATACTGGGTTCTACATAGATGAAAAACTAAGATGGATTTCATGTATTCACGCCGCTGCCGAGTGTGGAGCCGTGTGTGTTGTGTTGTTGTTGTAGCGATAAGGTTGCTCCCCGAAGGCTTTGGGGAGTGTTATCGATGTGATGGTCTTGCGCGATACAGCGATCCGGTACGCTCCGTACACAGAGCACATTAAGGTCGCTAGCTCGACCATCTCGGGAACGATTATGTGGCACACATTAAACCTTCAGGCCATCACCTCCCCACCGCCAGTTCCATGAGGAGCTGGGGTAACCAGAGCCCGTCTGGTGGTGACACAGGATTTCAAGCCGCGGATGGTGAGGTGGACAATGGGTTTGGAGAAGCTCTATATATTGCGCTGGCAACCTGAAGGTTGCGCCACACATCCCTGGAATCATGTATTTTAGTCGCACTGCTTTTACGGACAGGATACCTATCCGCAGGTATCATCTGACCCCTTACCCGCTGGTGGCAAATGTGAGCCGTACTTATCCGCTATGTTCGCGGCTTAAGGAATTTCATGTACCATGTCTGAGGAAATTTATATTCTAAAATATAATAGCAGTAGTGCACTATAATAAACACATATGCAGTGAAATTACTCTATTTCAATTTAGGTTGGTCTTGTATGTGGAACGAGACAGTTCGACCAACAGTTCTAGGTTAGGTTAGGTTGAACTGGCCGGTCCATGAGGGCCCCACATAGACTGATGAGTCCGTAGCGTACCAGAAGTTTTATTTACGCCAGAACGCCGTGTTCCAGTCAGAATCCACCGTGCATCCTGAGTCTACAGTCCTCTCTTTAATGATAGAAGCAACTTTGTTAGTCTTCAAGTTTTGTTACGACCTGCACATAATCTTCAACACTTTACAGTCGCGACCCACGCCTTTCCGCTTGTTCGATCGTCGGCACCTCTCGCCTTCGCTTAATCTCGCCCAGTCTAATTGAGGACGTCGGCCGAAGCAGCTCAGGAGATGCGCCCTTTTTAGCTAAGTCATCCATTTCATTCCCATCTATTCCCAAGTTCTAAAGATTCGCTTCTTACACGTAGTGACTTTGATCTGATGGGTACTTTCAAAGATGTTAAATGGTGCTTCAGTCAAGGAAAATGCATTAGGCGTTTTGCCAACTATTGATCCTACATATAGTTGAAGTGAATAGGATATATTTAGATGTCACCATATCTTACTCTTGAAACAATTCTTTCAACGTGTGTATTGCACTTTGTGTTATTAAGGTAGGTTTTGGCCGTTCAACACATAATGGTAAGCATTACTGTTTTGATGGCGTTGTCTTTCATTGCGTTTGACATCTTTTTTATTTTGGTGCCGAAACTGTTTTGCCATATTTGGTGATTAACTTAAAAGTTTATTACAGGAAGACATTTTAAGCGCCAATCGTGGATTCGACCCTAATGGAGCAAACACAAATGACATAAAGAAAATGATTTAGTGCGAATTTACGAAAATAACTGTTATTACTCGCCCCAATTTAATTAAATTAAGTGCTGCAATATTGGCCGAGAAAAGGAAATGACATTTCTTTGTTGAAAGTCGGATAAGTTGTTTGATGGGAAGATACCATATATGTGCAGTGGTACAGGTTTTCACTCTAGCCACATATATCCAACGTTTCATAGACATTTTTTGCAAGCATAAAGACATATTTAAATTATTAATGACATTTAAAAAACATGTGTAAAGGTGTCTAAGTTCGGGTGCCAACGCACATTATATACTCGGGCGTGGAGTTTCTCAATTGGACATTTCATTTCAGATAAATTACTTTTCTACCAAAAACCCGTGGCACCGCCCGCTTAAAAAAAATTTCTCCACATTCCCTTTATAAATAAAACATGATTAAGTGAAATATTCATTGATCAAAAACTATTTTTTGCTAGTTTATAGCTTCTTATTCTAGTGTCTACGTCCTTTGTAAATTTCTTTTACATCTAAGTTGCCGTGGTCTTTAACCCCCTCCGATAACGCCACTTTGTACTAGAAATATTTTCTGCTCTAAGGAAAATATGTGTATACAATTTCATATACGATATGTTAATCCTTCTTCCAGTTATGGCCTCCCGAAACATAGAAAAATTATTTTAAGCCATAAAAGGGGCGCCGTGCCACACCCATTTTTTAAATTTAAAGTTTTTCCGATTTATGTTATAAATCCACTTGGGAAATGACAATACATGATAATAAAGCTCTTTGCAAAGATATAGCTTATTTTATTCGTCCACGACCCTTTTAAAAATCTTTTGTATATAAAAGTGGGTGTAGTCCTTAAAACGATTTCGTTAATTGTTCTTTTCTTTCCCTCCAACGCATTCCTATAGTAAAGGCAACCTCTCTTTGCCGAAGTTTGTTACCATAGGATCAACAGTTTTTGATTTATGTTATTATAATGATATATTAAGAATGTGTGTAAAATTGATTTTATCACAAGTGGGGCGGGGTGGCCACGCCCATTTACAATTTTTTTTTTCAAATGTTGTATATTATATTGAGTTAACGGGATTGGCCGTATCGCTTGAAATGTTGAAAACATTTATTTCAAGAATTTTAATTTTATAATTTTTTTAATAATTTGGGAAAATAATTAAAACAACGTGAGCATTCAGGACGGACAGGAGACAGCTGTTTCGATTATACCATTGTAAGATCTCTTCAAAGCCTTTTCTCACCCTTGGTAGATGCGGAATGTGTCTGAAGTCGAATCTCGCACTCCTACGATAGGTGAAATGGTTATTATACGCATTCAGCTACGTTCATTGCGTTAGTTGTTGTAAAGTTTTTTCCCAATTGCCTTCTTCGGCAATATATTATCTTCCACACATTACATTAATCGTATGTAGTTATGTGTTGAAGTGAACTCCCAGGAGGGAAAAAAGGCTTTGATGAAAGAGATTTACAAGGTTAATCGAAATAGCTGCGCCTTTTCCGTCTGATGTCACGTTGTTTGAATTTTTCCCAAATTTTAAATCATTTTTTCCAAAACTTTTATCAAGAGTTCAATATCAATCCACTTGTCAAGTTTGACATTGTAGGTGTATACTAACTAAATTCTCAGGTTTTGGTTTCAAAAATTTTATATTTATAAAAAGTGGGCGTGGTTATCATCCGATTCTCTTCATTTTCAACACCAATCTATTCTGCTCCAGGTTAAGCGTAGTGTGCCAAACTTCGTGAAGATATATCAATTAGTACGCAAGTGTATCATAAATCACAAGACGAACATGATTCCCTATCTGCGCTTCGAGGGAGATCTTAAGGCCACAATAGTAGTGGACGGTTGGCGCAAGTGCGCAAATGGCGGACGAGGCGATACATGTGTACACCGATGGCTCCAAAGTAGTGGAAGAGTTGGGTCTGCGTATACTGCGTGATCCGGAAAAAGCAATCATACAGGCGCAGGATTTTACTGGCGTTTTCCAAGCGGAAATATACCCGAACCAAAGCGTAGAAACCATGGAAGAGAATAGCTTTTAACCTGCAAGCTGCAACCGTCTGAAATGTTAACTTTTATATTGGACAGTAAGCAGCAATAAGGCAATAAATGCATAGCACAGCGTCTAAAGCGTGTGGAGGTAAGCAGATCCCTCGGAGAGAATCGGACAGGGAGAAGCATAGATCTATATTGCGGTACCAGGATATGGGAATAGATGGGAATGAAAAAGCGGATGTGAAACTAGCTAAACAAGGGCTTTGCATCCCTTGAAGACTGCTCCGCTAGAGTCCAATTAGAATTGGGGCGAGATTAAGGAAGGCGAGGAGAGTGCACATGATCGACCAAGCGGAAAGGCGTGGTCAAGCGCGGAGGCGTGAAGTCGTGTCGAAGAGATTATGTGTAGCTTCAACCTTAGACTACGACAGTGCTCCTACATAAGAGACGAGGACTGTAGACTCATGACGGACTCTGACCTGGGACAGCTGCCTTCTGGCGTCACATGCCTTCACTGGCTTGGTCTAGTGATATGCAGATAGAGGAAGGCGGGTTGGAGGAGAAACCGAATCGAGCACGTTCTGGGCCTCGGGCCATGCGCTTGCAGGCTAAGACTCCAGCTATAGGATGGATGATACAAGCAGCTGTTCAGATCCTAGCAAGCAGCAGTGCATAAGTCCTAGGAAGCTTCTAGTATTTGCTAAGAGGACGGTAGTTATTTATAACATAGTTCTGGTTTTTGATAGGGTTTTTCAGTTTGGTCGTTAAACAAAACTTCTGGGTAAAACAGGACTCAATCAGTCTATGTGAGGTCCTTAGGGACGGGCCAGTTGAACTACCTTTACCTACTCAAGTTATCGCGCTAACGGACGGTAACGGACCATGGTTTAATCAAATTTTTTTCCCCCCGCTATGATAATTTGATATGTTGAAGTCTATATCTATCTCGATTCCTTTATACCTGTACAACCAACCCGTATCACCATCCAAAGTAATATACCCTGTGTGCAAAGCACGCTGCGTATAATCACCATATTGTAATATTCCATTATAGCATCTCTACACCACTTATGTCACTCCGTCGAAATTTATAAGCTTCAAAGAAATGCGATTTAGAAATGATAAAAAGCATGCATATGTATCCCTGGTTGCCACAAGTACTTAGAAAATGAGTTATAAACACGGACAACGACAGTGTACGCATCCACGCAATTAGTTTCATACATAAGTCTGGATCGTCATTTTGTTTTAATAGTGGAAGTGGGATAAATTAGCGACACTACCTCAAGCGGGACCCTGAAAACAGGATAATCATGTTCATATGTCCGCACCACGTGGGAACCGCGTCAGGCATAACATCAGGGGTGTTGGTATTTAAAGCGATTTAGTCGCCACTATATTTCGGATACGCATTTCTCTGCGCTCCCATTTCTAGCATGCATCAATTTCGCCATTACTATAAAGGCCATATTGGCTCACAGCAAGTCCAGCAATCTATTGTCCCCACTCGGAGAGCTGTACTCCTAAGGGAAGGCTTCTGCCAAAAACTTGTGTACAAAGAGTTTCCGCCGTGCAAAACGGGGGCACTGAAACATTACATGTTCTGCGCTTCCAATTCGGGGGGACAGTAGGACAGAAAGGATCCTCCGCTATCCCACGCTTATGTGGATATTCCTTGAAGCCGCCGTGCACGCTCAATATCTGTGTACGGTCGTAATTTAGTTCGCCATACCTTTTCTCGATTCTTC
This sequence comes from Eurosta solidaginis, assembly GCA_029619165.1. Taxonomy (NCBI): domain Eukaryota; kingdom Metazoa; phylum Arthropoda; class Insecta; order Diptera; family Tephritidae; genus Eurosta; species Eurosta solidaginis. The sequence continues at coordinate 53,105 of JARSSU010019344.1, read as the reverse complement.
CCACCGTTCTTGCCACCCAACTATTGTTCGTGACCTTGCGCTTTCTTAGCATCTCAGATGGGTCGGCTGATTCCAATGCCATAGAGATCGGCAATTTCACCTGAGAATATATCTACTGAGATTTTCCCTGGATGAAACACATAAAGCACATGCTATTCGTATAGCAGTAATACGGTAGGTTGCTACTATCTTTGTGGTGGACCATTTTAGATCCGTGCATATTGGTGCTGCATATAATATTATAGAGCTGGTTACGTGGATAATAACTGACGGGTAGCTTCGCCTGGACCGCCGATGTTGGGCATTCTTCAGCGCTAGGCTTCACTAACTCTAGACTAAGGCCTGGCACTAGTTGGGGTTTTCCATATGATAGTAAAGCCAATCCACTAACATTATGGATATATTCAATATATGTGAGGTATTTATTGCACAGAGATCGAAATCTAAGCTCGGAAAATAGTTGATTTTCTAATTTCGGTTGAAAAATAACTGTTAGTTATTATACCTAATTGAAAATATATAAATGTACAATCGAAGAGATCTTAGGGCGAGATTTCTCTTCCACTTTGCGTCGTGCTCCTTTTGATTTTCCTACAAATTGGCGGGACAGGTCCAACTTGATTATGCCGACTCTGACGGCATCTGCAAGCAGATGAGTTTTCACTGAGAGCTTTTCATGGCAGAAATACACTTGGGAGTGCTTGCCAAACACCTGCCGAGAGGAGACCCGCTTAGAAAAATTTTCTTCTAATGAAAGAACTTGTTTCTAAAATTTGATGTTGCTTTTACACGGGGCGTGAACGCGTACCTTCGGTGCGGATGGCAGAGCACGCTACCATCACACCAAGGCGGCCGCCCAGTGTTATTATAACAGCTCAGCCTAAATTTGGAGCGACCTCTCCGATGCGTTCGAAAACAAACGAAGTCGCAGATAGGGCGACCCTTATCGTGTGTCCTACTGCAGAGCATAACCACTCAGGAGTAATTATTATTTATGTTCTGCTTATTCAAACTGAAAGAGGAAGCGGAAAAGATGAGTTTGATGCCGAATGAGGACAAATCGACAGTACCTGCTGTTATCAAGCAAAGAGCAGCGCATTTGTGCTTCAGAAAATCACTTCACAATTTTTAAAGAGGAAAGTACTTCATTTATTTGGAAAACGGTGTCATCACAAACAACAAAGTCAGCTTTGAAATCCAGCGAATAATAACTTTTGCCAATAAATTTTTGGCATAGACCATGGCAACTTCAGATGAGATGGCTCTGGTGGTACTCTACAGAAAAGTTCTTCTCTACATGTTAGCGACCGCGACTACCGAAGCGAATTAAAACACAGAGGCTAAGAAAGTATTGTTATCCGAAACGCCTGGGGAGCAGAGGAAAAGGGCGGCCTCCCGCTCCGCTGGAAGGACCAAGTCGAAAACTATTTTAATTCCCTTGGTCGTGCCCAATTGGTGACAGTTAACACAAAAAGAGGGGTGTGTGGCGCGCTACTACGGCTGCCTTCAAGCGTGTTGTGCAAGCAGATCCTCACAATGCCGTGAAAAATTATTGACACACATTACCTCTCCTCTCCTTCTGCCAACTAGTGCCGTCAAATATTCCTCGATATAACTATAAATTTCCAAAATCTCGATCCATGCTGCACATAGCAGAATTTTCGCAAAAGTAATTCCTCCTCAGGCACTAAGGAGTGCTATTATAGACTGACTGGGAATTATTTTAAAATTGCACGTCGTTCGCTCTTTCGCATTGGAACACGGTTGTCATTCTGCTTAGGTTTATTAAGTACCTGCCAGCGGATCGCGCTATTTCCAAAACTGGCGCATCTCTAACTGATTAAGAGTTATGGTGTGCTACGAAATGGTAATTTTCCCCCATCGCAGAGTTTTGTTATAGTGGCAGTCCTTGATTAGTTCGTATCATAAGCCGCTGTTCGTACAAGTGTGGTTTCCAACTGATCCGCTTGCACTCCGGTTTAGCACCAGTTCGAAGGTAATCAATTGACCTGGAGTTCGAAACTTGTGCCTTGCGTGACTCTCTCCAATTTTCGTTGCAGGCTGCGATAGTAAACAATCTATGTAGATAAAGTTTAGCTATCCTAATTGAATTCGTGTTTCCATAACTTATCATAAAAATAAGCTGCATTAGACATATGGACAGTTGACTGACTATAAACTAATCACGTCGATCAAATACGTAAAGAATGATAAATAACGGCTATGGTTTATGTTTACTTTCCTTACGCATGCCATAAATTTAATTGAGCTTGCTTGCCGGGTAATAGAAAATGTTATTAACTGCGCACAACTTCGAAAACATTTCCGATAGTGGTGAAGCGAAATTGAATGAGAAGATAACGAAATAATATATTTTCTGAGCTAAGGTCAAAGATATTCGATAAAGTCACTTACTCAAACCTTTTGACATATAGTTTTCACTTCTAAGAGGACTTATTTAATATCCTCTTTGCTATCAGACCTCTTATAATCAAGTTGCGGTTTGAGAAAAATTTCATTCAAGGGCAAACCAGGAAACGCTCCAACGTATGAGTGGGGATTAGAAAACGCAAAAGATTGAAAAATTAGGGTTAGGTCAACTATCCTCTCCGTGTGGACTCTCACATTAATTTAACGAGTTCATAATTTTATCCAAAATTTGTCTGGAACTACAAACTGAAAAGCTCTACCCGAAAATCAAGACCTATGTTGTAAAATTACTCCAACCTCTTTGCAAATACTAGAACCTTTCTTGGACCTATGCTAGTTGCTGCTGTTCTTGATCTGCAATTTGTGTCACTTCAATAGTTTTAGCATGAGGAGAGCAAGGCACACTACGTGCTCCATCAGGTTCTACTGCAGCCCTACATCTTGCATCTGCTATCACTGACAAGGCCTAATTTTAATATCTGAACTTGATCTTCAATACATTGTCAGCCGCGAGCTTGGTTCCATGCCCTTCAAGCTTGGTCGATCATGTGCATTCTTCCCTCCTTTTTATCGTGTCCAATCTGGCTGGAACATCCAAGAAGAAGCTTCGAGGGATGCGAATCTTTAAGCTAGCTCATCCGCTTTTTCATTTATATCTACTTCCAATGCCGGAAACACAATATAGTATTTAAATTCACCATATCCTAATTCTGCCTACACTCTGACATTACTTTTATTGGATGCTGTTATCCGAGATTATGCCATAGTGCTGCTAGGTGCAATATGAAAGAGGTTCGCGACTGTATTGAACGATTTTTTTCCTTAGTGTTTCTACCACCTTGGATACGGCTACTATATCCGCCTGAAAAGCGGCAAACATTTATCTGGCAGCCTGCAGAATCTGTCTATTTCCGGATCAGCGATTTATACATAATACTGCTTTTATGATATTGGAACCATTCCCCACGTTGAGCGGGCACGAATCTTACTGTCTGCAATGATCTCTGGAAATACTATCATGGTTTATCTTGCATGGTTCCACTTCCTCGCTAAAGCATATCCATCACGAACCTTATACTTCCTATTAAACTACAACATTCGATAAACCCATCCATCAAGGAGCATATTGTTTGAATGCATCTCTGATGAGTGCAAACGTCATCTACGTACGCCGTAACACTGACAGGTCCACTCGACAAACTGCCTGAGAAGTTATGATGATAACAAGCGTTCACAAAAGAGGTATAGTACTCCATCACTGCAATGAGTCCTGCCCGCCGATTTCGCGAGCCTGTTACTGCAAAGTAATCTTCCCGTCGACGACCGTGTTAAGAGTGGGATGTTCTTCAATGTAAGACCATCTGATCGCACATTCGCGTGGCCCTCCAGCTCAAATTCGATCGGGAATACTGTAACAGGTTAAACTCTTACCTATCCAGAACCAACCCCTCTTGAAACGTCTCTACTCAAGACACCAACGATCTTTTCAAATGCAGTGTGTGGAACCAACGACTCTTAAATCCCCTTTCTCTCTGGTCCACCTCTGTTCAAACAGCAGTTTCCTTGGATACGTGTTAGAGGATATTGATGACAATTTAAGAGCACCTCTCGGATGGAGCATACAACAACAACAACGGACTTGCATGTTTACGCCGTCTCGAGGCGGCAGCTCCATGGCGAATAAATTTAAACTGAGAAGCTTTTCAAGGCAAGAAGTAATTCGGAGTGCTTTTTAAACTACTGCCTATGGATGACCCGCTTAGAAAAACGTTTTTCTAAATAAAAACGTTTTTCTTATCTATATTAAGAATTCATGAGCTTACACCGGCTTATAATTGAATTTCAATTATTATGTTTTCTAAGAGAAACTGAAAAGAAAGAAACATTTACTGGCATATTGCGATGGAACCATTTCGAAAACCGCCAACGTAATCATTATCAGGCAATTTTGTAATGTTATCAAAGGTTTCACCGGGATCCGAACCGTGAATCACATGGTGAAACTGCAGTAGCCTTTAACCACTAGGCCATCCTGCTGGCATTTGTTTTCATGCTAATTCAGTTTTTCTCATTTCTACACTAACAACACAATTGAGACATTTTGTCTTTATATTAATTTGTGTGCCATGTAGATTGGTTTTTGTAAGTTTTGATTGCCTTCGGTGCGAATAGGCGCTTACGCTAACACGAACTGCTGCGGTGGCCACAGCAATTTGCCGCTCGAACGTTTTGAGAAGGAAAGAGTTCGGCTTATGGGATGTAGTCCTTGCGGTAATAGACATGGCCTTGATCTTCCCCGTCTTTGGCAGAAACATTACACGAGCGGTGCTCAAGAGTGTGGACAATGATTCAAATTTATGCACTCGTTGAATATTATTCTAAGCCATTCAACGATCACGCAATAATTCTACAACGATAGATATCATCAGAGCGAATATGGGGCACTCACGCAAAGCGAAAGTTAGCACTACAAGTTTAATGACCTCAGAACCGATGCTAATCGGATGCACAGCGAGAAAATTTGGCTGCCACTCTTCAACAAGCTAGCTGGTTAAGTCGGAGCTATAGAAAATTAGATTACTTAATTAAAGGCTGCGACTATTTCAGAACAATCCACAACTGAACCAGTTAAGAAGACTTTCAAACAATCTGCAAAGGGGTACAATCGCTATTTCGCAGGGCATCACAATATTAAAGGTGTCAGTTCAAAAATACGTCGCGAATACTAAATAGAACTAATACCACCTATTAGTGCCATAGTTCTATGCTAGGTCGAACTATAGTGATTCGATGCAGGGCTAGTACAAAATTATGAAAATCACTATGAATATGCAGCACTTAGATATTTTAATACAAGAAAGGAAAACTGCACTGAAATGTCTTGAAGGATGGGAGTAAAGTCAAGTTTAAGTATACCATTTTTGCCTATAACTGGTAGAAGATTATCTACCTTCCGAAACTGCCGCAAGCTGACCATGTGACAACTAGTGCTCAAACCATCTCGAAGCAGAGTACTTCAATGTACGTAGTTTTGTAGAGAAGTGGCAAGATACCAATTCGACAAGCGCTTTCTCATGGCCATATAACCATGCCCATTATCACATCCCTTCAGTGGATATTTCCCAAGGCCTTTAGTTTGCTACGTGTGACAGGACGCGCCGCCTCCCATGACATGCCAATGATTAACAAGGCATGTAGTGTGTATGGGGGTGAAGAACATTGGTCTCTTGAGAGAGGGGCATTTATAACTGATAAAATTAAATCCAGCGACGAAACCCTGCATCGCTTCTCTGAACAAACCTAAAACATGTTTTTCATTTTCGTGCCAAACCTTTCCTTACTCCACCTTAGAGTGGATTTAAGAAAGCACAAAGCACGTAATAAATTTTGAATTTTTTATTGCCAAGTTTGCAAGTATTTGCATGAAATGGGAAACAAAATCCATACGCAATTATATGGACTTAAATTACAAATGTAGGAGGGTTAGCTCTGAATGAAAGTTATTGGCTTAACAACAAAGAACTATATAAATGGCATGAATTCGTGATTCTTTTTAAAAGAAAGCGATAACAAACAAAATCATAATAAAACTTTTTCCATTTGGTGACTATTGTGTACGTTATTTCCTTTCCACTGTTTTGAGCAGGTCCTTTGTTAGTTTCGTTTAACACATACATACATGCACAGTCGTGTCAATACAAACTAATAAATTTTTACTACACATTACACAAGTTTAGATCCATATTTTGTTTGTTCGTTTTATATTGCTTTTCTTATTTTCATTTCGTTTCAATTTGTTTTTGTTTTTCGCTTTTTACTGACGTTGCTACTGGCAATATCAGTAATCATTTATTGATGTTAGATTGGCGTTGTTTTGAACTCAAAAGCCACCCTCAGGCGATAACAACTGCTACGTTGCGCCCAGTTGTAGGAAGCAAAACTAATTTGTCCTTGTAGCACATTTACTTATCAATATAGCACATTTTTGCAAAGCACAATCTAACTCAGTCGCAGAGTGTTATAAGGTATGTGGGGAAAAATTGTTTTGCAGCTGCAGCTCTCTCTATTGATTTATTCTCTGCATGGTTTGTGGTTTTTAATCTTTTTAAACTCTTCTAGTTACTTTAACTGTCTTCATGTCTTCACTAATGTTGTAGATTCTGTGTTATCCAAACACCGGCATAACATGCTTGCAAGTTCAAAAAATGTTCGATTAAGTAAGACATGTCTGTCTCCTACTTTATCTATATATCTACACGAGAGACACTGCGTCTACGATATCACCTAAGTAGATTAAATCTATCTGATACCCAAATTTTGTCGTTTCTGTGAGCTGGATGATGAAACGCAGGTTTCACATTCTCTGCGAATAGCGTTGCTCTAGTTAGGCAGAGACTAGTCCATCTAGGTGGTGGATGGACTCTTAATCCCTATGTGATATGGAGTAAAAAAGCCTGAAGAGGTACATAGAATACATCAAAAGCGCCAGATACAAAATTAGGCTGAAAGGTCTTGCACAATAGATCTGAACAAAGGTCGCAGTGCTTCCAGACCTATCAATAATAATAAATCTATATATCTACTTCTGGTCTCTGATATACAACCAACATTTTTAAACAAACGTTTTCATTTCCGACATGAGCTTTATCAAAGTTTAAAAGATATTCCAGAGATTATAGAGCTTAATGATACTTGTACCTTAGCGTAGCGATCTATATCCGCAAAGGACCATTAGTATCGATAGCACCCTCCAAACCCTTCAAAAAGTATCTTTGCTGCTACAAAAACAACAAAAACTTATTGCTTCATAATCGGTCTATAGTTAGAAAATTATTATAGCTATGTTTATCGGTTTATTGTCGTGGAGTTATCTGCTTCTTATCGACTGAAGTTTTGTTGGAATATGTGTTCATACACAAACCGATGATGTCGCTGATATATAAGTCGATAATACGCCGATACAAATTGCTAAAATTCGTCATAAAACCTATAAATTTTCGATACAAAATCGATTACCATTTCAAAAAATACTTTATGGCGCTTCGATTATAACTGATATTTATTCGATCACATATTGATAACAAATTGTTAATTCTTTGACAACAAAAAGTTACTTTACTGTGAGAAACCTCGACTTTTGAAGAGAATGGGGTCTAGTGTAATAGTCAATATATATAGGCAAGTATTCGAAGACTAGTTAATGTATCTTGAGACAAACTCGGCACAAACGATTTTGCAGAAAATAGCAGACATCGGATAAGGACCGCACAAGAGGTGATAATGGGACCGTTTACGAATATAAGAGGCTATATATTAGCGAAAAAATAACTTGATATCAATACCATTTAATTCTATAGAGTATGTGGAACAAGGAAATAAATATTATATATCGCGGCTGTCCATCCCTTTTTAAAAAAAGCATTTTTCCACGTTTCGGGCGCAGTAACTATGCAGACACAGTTGATTTATCTTAATGAGCATCAGTGACACATATTTGAAGATCGTAAACTAGTGACAGAACGATATGAGTAGCTGAGTGAGTAGTATCGAAACTTTTCCAAAAAGTAATCGAGTATTTCGTTCTTGATGCTTTTTATACAAAGTACTTAGTAAATTTCAATACTGTGGTTGAATATTAAGCATCACTATACGCTGTTAGTAAATAGTCACAACAACAAATACGGTAAGCAGCCAAACTTATGTACATGCACACACACACCAGCAGCTCGAAGTGAAGAGATATCTCACACACATATGTAGTGAAACGTCTAGACCTTGTAAAAATATGCGGACGAGCAACAGCGAGTATCAAAAGCAGCGCAAGCTGAGGAATGACTTATCAGTTTGATTTAAACACGCTATTAGCTGTGCAGTGAAGTATAATTGTGAAGTACTACAAAGTAATTTAAATAAGACCAGTTTGCAATACTGATATTGGAGTTATTTATTTGACAATTTAGCGATTCGAATGTTAGCAGAAGGTGCATAATAACCAGATTGCCTAGAATTCATTACAATACTTACCTAGATACTTTGCCCCGATACTTTACCAGTGCCGATGGTTCTCAAGCAAGGTTTAAGGTCAACAAAGTACAGTCCAATTAACACAATAACCTGAGCAAAAGCTGAGATATGTTTCACCACATATGGTACACGAAATAATCTGTACCCATGATATCGTCGACGATGCGGTAAAAGCTCCACTTGGTGGTAATGGTGGAATCGGAGACGATTTATGCTACATGGTGGTGGAAGAAAAAGTATGTGTGATGTGTTTTAATTGTATCACAGAATCACTTACTCTACACAAAATTATGAAAATCTACTAGCTCTATAAATTCAATGCACTTCAAATTATGTTATAAGCTTTTCCATATTCTACCGGGAAATATTTTGTGAGATGTGTGGAGCTTTTACTGCATCCTCAACGATATATATGTAGATTGTAAATCAGATAACAGCCACGCCCACTAAAAATTCGAAAAGTGATACTTAACGAGTGGACTAACTCATAATAAAAAATACAATTTTTTTCTTTAATTTTGTAAAATGGAGTGGCACGCTCACATTAGTAGAAGAAATTCAAAGTTTTGCAAGCCGTTAATATCATTTTGCAATTTGACAGAATAATGGGCCTTTTAAACAGAAAAGTTGCTTAAAATTTTAATCTTAACAAATTTGCTAATATATGTTTGTTACGTAAAAGCGCTACCAGTAGAGACATGGTAGTAAAAAGTATGAAGATTTGAAAAAAAAGATTGTAAATCGCACTCCATCCACTTATTTTCAGTTATTCTCTCCACAAAACGTTTTATGCCTAAAAAATACTTGACTGCGATTTTCCTCTCGAAATGATTAAGATGGAGCTTCTCTCCAATTTTCGTCGTGCTACTTTTAATTATCCCTAAACATTTGCGTGCACGGACCAACTAATTTGTCTTATACCGGCCTCAAACGGAATCTGCAAGACAGATGATTTTTCACTAGACACTTTTCATATTAGAAATACACATGAGTATTGCCAAACCAATGCCAGGTTGTGACCTCTGCCTCGAAAATTTGTTTTCTAATAAAACAACAAAACTTATTTCTAAATTTTTAATATTGTTTTTTGTCCTGAACTTGCGCCCAGCTACTTCGAAGTTTTTTCGTATTTAGTTACAAAATAGTTAATCTAGGAATATTTAGTAACTATAAATAAAAGAGCTACCATTATTATAACTGGCGAATTGAGAGTCAATTTTCGACTTTAATGTCTCCTAATATTTGTTGTGTTGTATCTGGGATGGGATATAACGTTATCTAATAAAATAATTTGATAAAAATAATAATTCACACATACCTTTTGAACGCGGCTCTCAAACAGGATATCTCCATAAAAGCTTGTATATATTAACTGTTATATTTTATTAACTTATTTTTATTTTTATTGTTTACGTTTTAATTTTGCATCAGGTAAGCAGCAAAGTTAGCAAGCACAATATTTGCGATTAATTTACATATCTCTTTTTATAATTTATATTCACTAATCTTTACACGTTTTTCAACACCTTCATAATTTTTTAATGCACTTTTTCATTTAATATCAATATGTAGATTAACAAACGAGAAAAATTTTCAATTATGTAAATGTTTCTTCATTAAGACTGACTTAATCGAGCCTTTCACGTGAGCCACATTTCCAGCACATTTTTTTGCGATTACTAAAAGAAAGACAAGAAAATATTCATAAATTAATATAACTTAAAATACGGCACGCCATTGTAGTTTAAAATGCATCTTTAAGTTTTAATCCCAAGAAAAGACAAAGAATGGCAAAGAACGAATTAAATGCATACTTAGTATACTTAATATAATGCACTTGTGCCGCAAATGGCAACCACAAACGAGAACTAAATGAATTGAGAACGTTGCACGAATGGGATTAAAGGAAAAAGAATAAGAGAACGGAAGAATACGAGTATTTTAATTTAAACAAAATGTAGATGGTATGGCGATGTTATTTTACCTTAAAGGGGTTCGGTTAAAGAACAAAGAATTACGCAGAAATGGTTGAAACTGCCCTGTCAGAAACAAATTATTAATTGCTTAAAAAGGCTAACTAATACTTGATTATTTTAGCAAGTTTTTCGGAAAGAGTACTCACTTTAGTCAACTAAAAAAAGCTAGATATTCACTAGTTGGAAGGTTATAAAAACTTCCATTGCAATCACTGCAGCTGTTAAATAGAAAGATTAAACTGGTATATAAAAATAAAATTGTTCTGGACAACTGATCCATGTACCTATAACGTCGTGCTTCGAATTTTTAGTATATTTGCTAATGCAGCCTCAGATCTCGTATAGATAAGTGAAAACGAACGATTATGTAAGGAAAATTACAAATTTTTCCTAGTATATTAAGTATATTTGTATACCTTGTCATGAACATGAAATGGTATAATTAACTATGTTCGATGTTCGGACGTAGAGAATATCAGAGACCAGACTCACCATTAAGTACACACAAACCCGATTGATCAGGGCGAAAACCGAACTGATTGAATGGGAAGCCTGGCCGTAGCATTTCTGGATCCGTATGTCTGGCTTCACGCACCTAGACAGTCCCGTCAAATATTTTGAGATATCCTCAATGCAATTGGCACGGGAGTGTCTTCGGTAGTGCCGAAGACTTCGACATGTGTCGGTCATCGGTAGATCGGAGCCGACTACTAAGACATTATCTCCGTCGTACAACCGATCGTTTCACGAATAAGACGAGCTGGTCACTCACACTGCCGTATTTTGGGAAGTATAGTGAACGTAGAAACACTACGCGATATAATTTTAATAGATCTTAGAAGATTTTCTGACTATCACTTGATCGGAGGCCTAGATGTATGATATATCCCAGACACACCGTCCGTGCAGATAGCAAATAGTTTTTGCACGTCTCCCTTAGTGTGTCTGCATGTAAAACTGACCACTGGGTGATATCCTTATTCTCAGATTCACATAGTTCGAGCTGTAAAATATTTCGATCGCACTAGATATAATATATATACGATACAACCGATTTCTGTATCTAAAGATCAGTTGGGATACTATGCCATATATATATGGTCGATCTCATAAATCCGTTTTCAGGTATGTACATTTCGGTTCACTATATGTCTACTACCTGCGAATTATTTGCGATTCCAAACGGGCCTAAGATTACTGTGCAGCCATCTCAGTGACATTGTAGGAAGTCTATCGGTCACAGCCGAAGACAGTCCCGTCTTTACGTTTCTGATTTTATCGATGTATCGGAGATATTCAGAAACTGTAGTAGGTCCGATCCGGCTCGGATCATATGAGCATGACTTATGGTGAAGGTAACCATACTGTCATATTTTTTGGCTTCACCTCAACAGTAGTCCGATATCAGAACAAGTTAGATGGGACCCTGTCGTGACTAGTGCCGAAGACTCCCAAATACGCATTTCATCATGAAGTGGCCGAACAATATCTTAGCCCGTTCATGACGCAGATCGGTATTGTATCCTTTTTTCTTTGTCAATGAAAGCTTTATGAGCGTTAAATTGCAAGGTTCAGGTTGTTGTTTGAATTGTTGGACGATTATGGAGTTGTAGTGCTGTGCTAAAAGCCCCGTTCAATGGTGCGACAACTCCAAAATTGCCATCAAGGTGCAGACCACAGGGAGATTGGTGTTTTAGAGCCGTGTATACTCCTATTTACAATTGAAAAGATGGTTGGTGTCATTATGTCGGACACATCGCATGCGGGACATACAGAGCACTATGTCGGGTTGATTGCATCAGATGACAAGTATAGTTTAGCTTTTACAGTATACCAGAACGCAACTTGGACTAGGGTACTCGAGTCTTTCTTGCTAGTACGCTTCTTCCTCTGCAAAAAAGTAGAGTATATATCGAGAAACAGATTCACCGGGCGCGTCCTGAAAAAACATTTACCAATATTGTGCGGATTTTGAGCCACAGGCCACCTTATGGTTGTCTGGATGAACAGGCTGTGTTGGCGAGGTGCCGGTGTCGTACATAGGGCTTATAGAGATATGTTCCCCATAACCCTCTAGATGCGGATCTAGATCAGCAGTTGGTTTGCTAGGGGGTCCCGGTTGGTGGCAATTTAGCACAAGCTGTTTGTTCAGTATTTCGTTATGTTCTTTAATGTTGAGCTCTATGTGAGGGATGTTCATGTGTTCATAAGGAAATATCCCAGGCCGTTCTGATTGCAGCTTTATGACAGGCCTGTGGCTTTTTCAGTATATGTACCTGGCGACAAGGCTGATGACGCGTAGCACATGAGCGGCCGGCCAATTACGTTGTACGTGGTTACGCCAGCCTTTCTTTACTATTTCCCCAAGGAGCATTTTGCGTGCGGCCGTGTACTTTAGATACAATTTAGGTTGCGTGCGCCTCGAATCGAACGATACGCCAAGATCTTTGGTAACTGACAGTCGGTAGCGTACACCATTGACGTGAACATCCGAATATGTTGCGTCATCTGTTCCTTCCCCGTCGCAACATAGTGCAGTGGATTTTGTCGGAAGTAATTCCAGGTTGCGCGAGTTGAAGAGACTAGAAAGACTAGGGAGACAGCTTTTTATTACAGAAATTAATACATCTATTGTTATGCAGTGCTCTCGGCATAGGAACTGCATTTTTACTCCTTCTGGTCTGGCAGGGAGCTTTGCTGTGTAGATGTTAAACAGAACTGGGTGATAGGCATCCCCTGCGGACCCCTGTTTATTTTGCCCAAAAGCTTTGAGTTTCGTCCGAATTGAACCGACGCTTGCCGACCATTCCGAAAATTTGCGGAGTATTTTTAGACAAGGGGACGGGCGAAGTGTTATCGAGTTTTAAATAAATTACTCGACCAGTAATTGGAATTTAGCAATCTCTTTTTCAACGATATTTCGCCCTCGATATAGACAAGATAGCATGCCGATTTTGCTATTCAGTTACCATTTTGTAGTTAGTATTAGACCTATCGTCGAACATTTCGCTAAACACTTAGAAAGCTCAAAATAATATTGTTAACGGGGTATCTCCAGAAGCTACTTTTCTCTCTTCTTTTTGAACTTATATAATTGCCATATCGTTTAATCGTTGTTAGAAATCACATTAACGTGCATATCGAAATCGAGCGAATAGTTATCAATGTGTAATCGGAAGTAATGGATTTATACCATTTCTTATCGAAGAGTATCGATTGGTTATCGAAAAGTTATCAATACGCTATGAACAGTTATATCCAATGTTTTTTACACAAAAATGATCAGTTCTTATCAAAATTACTGATTTAATATGGAAACGTTATTGATGTTGTTGATTAGACATCACCAATTTGATATTGAAAATGGTATCGCATGATTATCCAAGTGTGATCAATTGCGCTTTCAGCACGAACTACTAATGTTTGTGTTGATGCCTTGCCCAAGCATGTTTCCGTTAGTTTGAGTGATAGAAACTTTGTTCTCTGACTGTAAGTTGAGCACACTGCCAAATGAATAATTACCCATCAATTAGAGGACTTGAAAGATACGAAGAATTGTATTCATACCAACACTTTAAAATATCAAGATAACTGTTTGATAGCCGATAAACACGTTGTAGTTAAAAAAATTATCGATTCCAAATTTATCGATGTGTTATCGATATATCAGCAGCGTGTAATCGATTTACTATCGATTTGGTTTATCGAAAGTTGTAATTTCTTATCGAATAGCTATTGATTTGTTAATGGAGTGTTGCTATTTGTAATCGACGTTCTTTTTCTTGTGCAAGAAATGCAACAAATAAAATTTGTTACCTCCTAAATTACAGTTCTTGGTCAGAAAGATAGAAGAAGTTAACTCCTTACTTATCTCTTTTCTTAGTTTACACATCCCGATCCTTTCACTTATGTCACGCAAGATCTCTTATTTATCTACATAAGTCATCGGCTTAAAAAAAACCCAGATTTATTGTAATAGTCTTTGATAGTGTCTAAAATATCTTCAGGGAATTATTGTTGCAATTTCTTTTGTTTCGAGGAGATTGTTTGGGAGTCTAGCTCAATTTGTGAATTTTTTTTGAGGCGCCTTTACTAGGAACTAGTTAAGGAGCTTTAAGTTTAACTTTTTGACTTAGACTCCTTTGAATTTAGGCGTGTGACATGTTTGTTTCAGTTTTAAGGTTTGTCATCATTTAATGATTTAAAACAAATAGGATTTTTTTTACTTTGAATACGAGTCAAATATCTATTTATTTGTATACTATGTAAGTTCATGTCTTGTGTCATATACATGCACAAACTTCCACTGTTTTGTCTATTGCCTCAGCTTGGATACCTCGTCCTTTTTTGGTTGGCTCATTCAGTGTACACGCCTTATTTTGTGGCGACAGCGAAGACATTAGCATTGCCACTTTGGCTTCCTTAAGGGATTTGTATGCATGAGCTACATTAACGAGTTCTTTAAAAAATATGATTTTCTTAGAGTAAAAAGGAAAAAACACAATAGACTGTATTGGATCGAAATTGAAATAGAATTATGATGGAAAATGCGAGGAGGTCAGCAGCAACAAATTCCAGAAGCAGAGCAAAGTATCTATCTACATACAGATGTATATGTGTGCATAGGTATATACTGTATGTACGTGTATCCTGCTGCAAATTCTGGAAGTAAATTTGTACTCCCCCACGCGAAGTTCGAGTAAATGGCTCTCCTGCGCAGCAAAGCATTGGGGAACTGGCTGGATGGCTTCAGTTTTGAAGGATTTTACGCTGCTCAACCTCGAGGTTATATCAATTGTTTTGCCATTCAATGTTCAATTCTCACTTGATTTTACAAAGCTTTTTCTAAAACAAAATCACTTTTCCCTTTTTCCACCATAATACAATTTAGCGCATAGCTGGTTATTTCAGTAACTATTTTTTGTTCTTTTAAAACAATTTTTTATATATTTTTTTGTTCTTATCAAAACGTTTATATTCAACACAGCCCACTACCAACTTCACTGACAAACTGCAACCGACGTACTGACGTGTTCCCTGCTAACTGACCATTGTTTTCAGCCAAAAACATTATTTCCAAGCAGTGCTTACACACCGAATGAAAACGAGGCATAACTGAGTGCAGCAGCTGTTAGGTGAGAGTGCTACATAAAATTTCGGTTGAAAGAGAGAGCGCTTCATTTACAACGAGTCCTTGCGCTCACTCAACTCAATTTACGACTAGAAATATTTTATTTGACTAAGTTCCTTACAAAACTAAACAAAACGCAAAATTATTTAAGTACTCTCGCAGCTCTCGTAAATTTTTCGCGCTCCCTCATTTGAGTGTAACACTACCAACAACTCCATATAAGAATAATCGTTCACATATCTTTGTTGTATTCATCTATGGCTTCGTGTCTTCCAACGACTTCAACTAAACTTGATTTAAATGTGCTTCAACCGGGCATTTTTATACTCAGCGTGCTTTGCACACAGAGTATATTAACCTTGATTGGATAGCGGTTGGTTGTACAGGTATAAAGGAATCGAGATAGATATAGACTTCCATATATCAAATTATCAATATGGAAAAAAATTCGATTGAGCCATGTCCGTCCGTTAACACGATAACTTGAGTACGTATTGAGATATCTTCACCAATTTGGTACACGAGCTTATCTGGCCCCAGAATAGATTGGTATTGAAAATGGGCGAAATCGGGTGATAACCACGCCCACTTTTTATATATATAACGTTTTGGAAAACACAAAAACCTGATTATTTAGTAAATAATACACCTAGAATGTTGAAATTTGACATGTAGGACTGATATTGAGACTCTTGATAAAATTTTGAAAAAAAATTTTAATATTATTAATCATAAATCAAAAATCGTTAAACCTATGGTAAACAAAATTCGGCAGAGATGTTGCCTTTACTAAAAGGAATACTTTGAAGGAAAATTAGCAAATCGATGTAAGGACCACGCCCACTTTTATACAAAAGATTTTTAAAAGGGTCGTGGACGAATAAAATAAGTTATATCTTTGCAAAAAAGAGCTTTATGTCAATGGTATTTATTTCCCAAGTGGATTTATAACAATAAATAGGAAAAACTTTAATGTTTGAAACATGGGCGTGGCACCGCCCCTTTTATGACTAAGCAATTTTCTATGTTTCGGGAACACGAAGAAAAATTAACATATCGTAAAGAAATTGTGTACACATATTTTTCCTATATCAGAAAATATTTCTAGTAAAAATGGACGGGATCGGTTAAACACCACGGCGACTTAGATATAAAACAAATTTAAAAGGGTTGTAGACCTAGAATAATAAGCTATAACTTAGCAAAAAATAGTTTGGAATCAATGATATTTCATTATACAGTTTAGTGTAAGAGAAATGGGGAGACATTTTTTTTAGAAACTGGTGTTGTCACGTGTTATGTACAAAAGTAATTTATCTGAAATGAAATTTACAATTGAAGCTCACGCTGAGTATATAATATCGGTTACACCGAATTTAGACACCTTACTTCTTTCCATTGTTTTGTTTTTATTGCGTGTTACACGCACATCACACAAATATACTTGGCGTGTTGTTGCCTCTTATTTAACTTTTCCTTTTTTCATTCAAGCAAACTTTTCCAGCCACTTTCTTCTTTGTTGGACTTGCTTCCTTTGAGTGCGCTTAGCTGCGCACGAATTGTTCGAATTTCATTTGAAGGATTTGGCATTCAATTGCAGCATATTTTTACCAGCACGTTTTGCGGTTTTGAGTGTGTGTTCCTCGTACGTCGTTTTAAAATTTGTGTTTTTTTCAGCTCGATGTGCACATATATACATACTTAAGCACGAAGTTTACCTTCTTTCAAAATTCACTTATATCATTTTTATACAAAAAATGTCACAATTAATGTAATCACTGTGTACGCGTGTGATTTGAGCATGAATTAGCGGCCATTAATAAGCGAATTGTTATAGAGGGACTATGAAAAAATTTGAACTGAAACGTGAAGGATATGTCGAGAGTCGTGTGCACTAGACTGGGTCGAAAAAAAGTTGTTATGTCCGCCCCTAAATTTAAAGATTATGTTGAGAGGGTTTCGGAAGATTTTTTTTAAATTTTTTTGATCCTTCGAATACAGCCGAAAAGGTTTTTTTCGTTGAACTTGGTTATTTGACGTCCGATTTTAAAATTGATATGTCATTATTTTGGTCTTGAGAGGCTTCACATTTCCGTTTAATGTCCTTTTAAGCTATGAAGTCGTTTTCACATGATTAGGTCAGCTAACAAAATTTTGGAGTCATGCAATGAAAAGTTAATAAGATATGCCAAAGATCTGAATAGGGGAAGTCAAGTAAATAAGTGAGTCAAACCTGTTGTTTCGTATTTGTAATAATAACACTATGCGACAAAATCAACTTTTTTTCTGTATTGGACAAAACCCACTTTTTCGTAGAGATTGCGGCTTAGTACAAAGTACTATCTCCGTTTTTTCGAACTTAGCGCCAAAAATAGATATCGCTTACGAAGTTTCGAATTCGAACCTTTCGAAATGTTTTATTTACGTTTTTTGTTACGCGTTCAGCAAATTGAAAAGTAAATGTGGGCGTAGTCCGCTCTTTTCCTTGTTATGAGGGCTGATTCTTTTTTTGAGAAATTTCAGTATAACAGCTGTTATTCGAGGTGAAAAGTCAGAGTCAGAGTCTGACAGTATTCAGAAATTTCTTCCAAAAATATCATGAGTTTCAGGTCTAGTAGATACGGCTGTATTTCGAAGGATCAAAAAAAATAATATTTTTCCGAAACCCTCTCACATAATCTTTAAATTTAGGGGCGGACATTAGCAACTTTTTTTGTATGGGACCAACCAGTGTAGTGTGCACTGAGTGCATAAGATAAAATAATAGTATAATTCTTCTAATGATTGTACTTAGCGTCACCTTAATTCCAATTTGCAGGCAGACATAGTGCGGGTAAACGCTTCGTACATTATTGAAGACAAAGAATATGGCAGCCTTAATATTCAAATGCCTTAAAGCGGTGTGACGGGGCGTATGAGTAACTTATTCACATGTAAATTCCAGAACACCAGTGAACTAATTCAGCCCAATTCTAAATATTCCCTCAGAATTTTGTCTCGCGAATTTTTATTATCGCGGAAAATTCCTCCATTTTTTTCTCCTAGGGAGACAATAAGTGCGGAACAGGAATTTCCGAGTCAGCTGTTTTGTCATTGAAATTTCGTTGTCGCATTTCTTATTTTGTTTAAAAAATCAAGAGTTTAATTATTGCTGTGAATTTGTTCGAAGTCAAGAAATAAAGTATAAACAATGCACAGTATTGCATCTCATAAGGTATTCACTGAAATGAAGTAGCACTGGTGACACAAGGCAACATCAACAAAGCAATCGGAGCACAAGTTGATTCGCAGCAATATGAGGCAGTGGAGATAATTGCTATATGCTTATGTCTACTATTTTCGACTTAAAATAAAGAATATTGTGACTAGAAAGTACATATTTTAGCACATTTGTACAAATAGGGTTCTTTCTTAAAGAACCAATTTACTTTAACTATTTTGATGCATTTCCTTTAATTTACAGTGAAGAACTACTATAATGGCAGAGAATCTCCCCTCACTGACATTCATAATACCTAACCGGTTTCCACTTTTTCCAGCATTGTTCAGAATATGAGGAAAGGAGCAATGGAAAAACTCACAAGGAATTTTTATTTAGAATACGAGGAATGGGTAAGGAAAAACGAACGAGGAATTTTGTTTAAATTGGGCTGATTGTCTTTTGTTGTATAGCAGTGCTTCGCCGAATCTAATAGGTGCGATCACTTACAAATTGTCATCAATATTCTCTAACGGGAGTCCCAGAAACTTGTTGTTTAAGAGGGTTGAGCTAAGCGGATAAGGCTATTAGAGGTGTCGGTTCCACATTGAATTTGAAAAGATCGTTGTGGCTGAGGGGACACATTACAAGCGGACATACATTTGTATGTCGGAGTTGGTTCTAGATAAATAAGGTTGAAATATTGCAGTATCTAAACGAAGTTTTGCGGAGGGCGCAGTCTCTCTGGGGAGATTGCTTTCCTCAACTGCGGGCTTCAGGTTTTATCATTGAAGACATTGTTCGCTGGTATTTTAATTTTACGAGTTTTTGTGGATGAGCCTGAGGAACTTTTTATCGGTTTTTTGTTGAACCGGCTGAACTTTTTGTGGCGAGTTTCTTTATTGTGCTTATCGTCCCTGGAAGGCGGGTCCCCTTCAATCAGATGTCTGTTGGGATGCGCGGATTTCTGGATACTCAACAGAAACTGTTTGTTCAGAATTTCGTTTCTCACTTTTTATTGGCGAATTCTTGCTGCCTATGCTTGCTAGTGACATAAAAGAAATCCCGTGGCAGTTCTTAGTGTGGTGTTCTGAAAGACCTGCAGCTTCTTCCAGTGTATGCTTTTAAGCTCCGAGATCATATCGGAAGCGTTTTGCATACAAGCAGCTGACTAACTACTTTAATGTAGCTTGTGCTGCCAGCGGAGACTTGAGGCTTTTTTTTACCACTCTGGACTTTAAGTACAAACATTTTTGGGTATATGGCAATGGGTAGCGTAATTCCCTCGACGTTAATGTACAATATGGTCAACAATTGTCATGTTCGCGTTGTAAATATGGTCGCAGAGGATTTGGTGCGATAATGCAAAAATTTTGTGAATGAAAATATGAACAATGGTAATCCAACCTGATGGGTAGGAGCTCGCTTTGTAAAAGTTAAGCAAGGCGATAGGACCACCTTGCATCAGCCCTTGTTGAGTCCTTCTGGGTGTTGAAACAAAGTGCCTTATGCCTGGCGAACACAAAATAATTTGCGGTCCACCTTTTGAGGCTGCTAGGAAGGGTTGCGTTTCCAAGTCTTGCAATAACGAAGCGTTTGCAAGCCCAGCGCTACGAGTACTATTCTATGATGGGTTTCGGTTCAATACGCAATTTGGTTTGTGTGTTAATGACGTTTAGCGCAGACGATATGAGCCTCCAACGTCAGCTCGTTTCACAAGCTGTAGGTGGCACCACCCTCGCCATTTTCAGCTTTACAGATACGACTACACTAGACAACAGTGAATACTTATTTGATTGCTGTTGAAATTGTACTCACAAGATTTGAGAATATTGAAAAATAATTGGTGTTGTCGTAAGGCATGGATATTTTCTAGCATACTTTAACACGATGATGTATTAAGCTCTATATTGTTAATGCCGAGACTGTTAGTTTTTGACTATTCCAGTAACTTTAAGAACTGTTTTCGGGATCATTCTATTCCCGGATAGTTTTCAATTTCATTTTGTTATTAATTTCGTGTAATTTGTAGACAATTGCGGTATTGCTTTCGGAACAATTTAGAGTTACTGCCAACTGCTTCTCGTTGAAATCATTTTGTGGCAGTTTCGCAAAATATTTTCCGAAACATTGTGCAACTAGTTTAGTATCGTTTGGAGTTAACCTCGGCCTTGACGTCGATCTTACTAAGGGATGATGTTAACGACGATTTGGCGACTTTTTGAGAATCATTTCGGGTGTGATTTTCGTATCATTTCACGAACATTTGCACACTTATCCAGTTTTATTGCGAAATCAAAGTGAGATTTAAAATTTTAAATAAATACTACTCTTGAAAGAACTAGCATCACTACGTTTACGCCGCCTAAATAGATTCAATATTGGCTTCTCTTTATTGACGGTTTAGCTGTATATACTCCCTTTGAATTTATCGATTTTTCTCTCCTCCATTTTTCTTCATTCCTTCCCTTATCCTGCTTCCGCTCTTTTCTATTCTCCCCACGCACTTCCCTGAATGTTTTAGTGTTATTGGGGTTTGGTGGTCCTTTGCGGGATATAGATCCGGTACGTTCTAGAAACAAAACCATTAAGATACAGGCACGACCATCCGATTTAATATGGCCATATTGAACTTTCTGGGTCATCCCGCCCCACTTCCTAGTTCCATATAGAACTTGGTTCGCCAAAGTCTCGGCTTCTAAAGAAGCAGTACTCGCCCAGAGGTGGGTGAGCTTGACAATGGGCTTGGAGAGGCTATAAACTGCGCTGGCCACCTCCTGAAAGGATTACGCTAGCCAACCATTTGAATCATCCCTCACCCGCTCTGAGTTTTCATTTCTCCCTCATCTTCTTAACCATTGCCCCTTGTTAAAATCCTCTATAAAAAGTCCAGTTTGTTACCCATATTGTAAAAACACAATAGAATCCTGGTCCATATTTTAGTCTATATCTAAGCAATATACGTATATAAGGACTAACCTACGATATTCCAAAGGCTGCCTAAATATTGAAATTCAAACAAATCGCAAGAAAACTGCTCGTATATTGGTCCTCTTGCTAGAAAAAAGAGGCCACAGATATTAAACTTGTCGAAGAAGAACCCCTGTACTAAAGTTTTGGCAAATCGCACAATTAATAAGAGTGTATCGAAAGGGTCGATCTCTGGTCTAATTTCCGCAAATAAAAATGTCCTAAATAGCAAACTAATCAAGAAGTACGCCTGTACGATCTTTCAAGCAAATCACGTCATACCCTTTTTATTTAGAATAGGTCGGCTCTAGTCAACTTCCAACATTTGTTGTGAAAAAAAATGCCTAATGCTGTTCTGAGGGCAAAATATAGAACCGTGTATATTTGGGCGTTATTCGGTGGTGTGGTTTAGGCATTGAGTTTGACATTTATACACAGAGACTTTAGAGGTAGTTTTAGCTTTCTAGCTTTGCTTAGGATTTTATGTATAGATGACGCAGATGACGTTGCGATGTCATAAGTGGGAAAGTGCCTTCCAACGATTAGCTCTTTGATGGATAGGCGCTTCGGGATATTCATAGCTGGCATCAAATGTCGGGTTGAAAGTTAACGCGGATAAGACGGATATGGTCTTGTTTACAAAGAGGTACAAGGTCCCAAATTGGATCAGGCCTAAGTTAGGAGGGGTGACCATACAGGAAAAACCTTGCTCAAAGTAATAAGGATCCTAGACAGTAAGCTGTCATGGAGGCTCAACGTGGAGAAGAGGGTGAAGAAGGCTTCACCGGCTATTTATGCATGCTAAAAGAATGCTGGGGTGTAGGTGGGAGCTTATCGCCCTCTCTTTCTCATTGGGTTTTTACAGCGATTGTAAGCCTATCCTATACTATGGAGTTCTTGTTTGGTTGGAAAGCCACACAAAAAGCAACCTACCTCAAAAATTAGAGGGGGTATGCAGACTATTAATGCTTAGCTTTACGGGACCACTGAAAACAACCCCGACAGCTGCAATTGTATGCCATTCTGCACATTTCACCTGTAGACCTGGTAGCAAATAACATAGCGTTAACAACTGCAAACAGGCTCGGTGCATCGGGCAGCTTGAGCGCCGACCATACGGCCATAGTAGTATAGCGTCATCAATTACAAGACGAACAAACATCGATGCTCTATCTCCGCTTCGAGGGCGATCTTAGGCCACAATAGAGGTGGATGTTTGGCGCAAGGGTGCGCAAATGCCGGACGAGGCGATACATATCTACACAGATGGTTCCAAATTAGTGGAAGGAGTAGGGGCTGCCGGATTACTGTAGCGTTTTCCAAGCGGAAATAGTAGCCGTAAGCAAAGCAGTAGAAACCCTGGAAGAAATAGCCCAAGCTGCAATCGTGTTAACTTTTATATTGACAGTAAAGCAGCAATAAGGCAAAATCTCGCATACCACAGCATCTAAATGCGTGTTAGAGTGTAAGCAGTCCCTGGAGAGAATCGGGACAAGGAGAAGCATACATCTATATTGGGGTCCCAGGGCATATGGCGTAGATGGGAATGAAAAAGCGGATGAATTAGCTAAAAAGAGCGCATCCCTTGAAGCTTGCTTCGTAGACGTCCCAATTAGACTGAGAGAAATTAAGCGAAGTCGAGAGGTGCACATGATCGACCAAGCAGGAGAGGCGTGAGTTCAAGCGCGGGGCTGTAATGTGTCGAAGATTATGTGCAGGTCTTACAACATTAGAGTAACAAAGTTGCTTCTATCATTCAAAAGCGAGAACTGTAGACTCATGACGGGTATTATGACTGGACACTGCCTTCTGGCGTCACATGCCTTTAAATTAGGCTTGGTCAGTGATAGAAGATGTAGGAAGTGCGGGTTGGAGGAGGAAACGATTGAGCACGTTCTGTGCTCTTGCCCTGCGCTTTCTAGGCTAAGACACCAGCTATTAGGAGTGATACAGCTGTCAGATCTAGAAGCAGCAAGTGGCTTAAATCCTAGGAAGCTTTTAGTATTTGCCAAGAGGGCGGATTTATTTTTTTACATAGGTCCTGGTTTTTGATAGGGGTTTTCAGTTTGGTCGTTAAAACAAACTTCTGGTAAAACTAGGGACTTAATCAATCTATGTGAGGTCCCCATGGACCGGCCAGTTCAACCTAACATAACCTTCGTACCTTCTTTATTTATCGACCTTTGTTATTATGGGTGCTGAGTGCGAGTTTGCCTAAATTTTAGGTACCTAAACAAATATTGCACTGGAACTTTCCAGCACTGCAATAATTTAGGTGAAAAGTTGTTAGAACTGTGCGAGTTGTTTTTACAATCTATATTGTTGTTTATGCTGATATATCATACAAATAACACCAAAAACCACATTATCGCGTTATATATGTGTGTAGATGCGCATTTCATATGCATTAAAAATTGAAAAACAAAATTGTAGTGAAATCAAAAATTTTGTTTATTTTTAAAACTTAACTTTTCAATTTAGGTTGAAAAGTATGCTCATAAAAATTCTTGAGCCATCTTCTTCGTTGGCGGGGCACGCAACCACCACACCACGGCGGCCGCCTCTCTCGATATTACTTAGCCATTATATTTAAGTAAGAATTTTAGAAAGAAAGTTCTATTATAATTAAGCTCTGCTATAAAAACTCATTTGGCTATTTTTCAAATACTTTATGAAGCATTAGAAACATTTTGTTCCTGACTTTATATTCCAAACTACGCAGATATTTATACGGGGTTGCTAACAAAAGTTCGCTTAACTAAGAAGTAACTCTTTAAATTATGCTTAAAATGATGCTTTCGACATTGTAAAAGATCGATGAACAGGTTGCAAGAAATTTCAACGTCAAAATAAAGGCAAGCTTCAAACTTACTTAATATTAAACGATAGCACAATGTCCACGGCCTATATGGAAACCTTCTAAAAAATCCAGTGGGGAAAGTTGTATCTAGAAAATGTATCTATTAGATATAGGTTGGGATACGCAAAGAAATCGTTTCATCACATTCCAGAATCCTATTTATTTACTACTAGTAACTAGACCCATTAATCGACAAGTTTTTCGAGGTGCCTCAAAGTTATGAGAAAATTTTTATTTTTTAATACTTCGTAATGACTTTTAGATCTTACGTGTAATGTTGGAGGTGTTTAAGCTAAATTGACCTTATATTCAGATTGCACAATATTTTCCAAATATTCTAGTTAATATAAGCATTGGACCAATTTGTGTAGAACTTGATAATATAAATAAGTAAACAAAGAACTTTAGGTGAAGTAAGTTATTATCCAAAGGAAATCTATATAAAGAAACAAGGTGAACTTTTGTTAGTCCCCAATCAATTTAGCTGAATTGATTATAGCTAAACTAAATGTCACGAACAAATTTTCGAAACACATAAAAACATATTTATTTCTGTTTGTATTTTCTGCTAATATATGTCACACATGTAAATTCAAGAACGTTTGTATATAAATTTGTACACAAATCAAATCATTTATTGCAATAAAATTTGACATTTTGTGCAGCTTCCCCAAGAAAAATATTTACCTACATTACAAAGCGTAAAATAATTTTATTAATAGGCAGCTTGTCAAACACTTATACTACGCGTCATTTTGGGTGTGTATGTGTGTGTCAGAGTGAACAATATAAGAAATAAAAGCAAAAAGCTATTAGCGAGACAACTTATGATCGTCAAGTGTGTGAAAGACCAACTAACATAAATAAAATAAGTATACTCGACTAAATAGGATTGGCCCAAAATGTCTGTTTTGTATCGAATTTTTCTGCAAAAAATAATTATAAGTGTTCAAACCTAAAGTGAACTGGGTACCAAACAAAACTTTGGTAACACTCTAGGAAATAAACAAAATATTCACAAAAACACCCAAAAAATGACCGAGCCTAAACTGGTCATCCACTGTTCTAAATAAAATACCAAGAAAACTGGCGGCAGTTGGTTACACAACAGGAGCATAGATCTTTTTCCATCTGGTTTTCCAATTTAGTTAGGGTTGCCCTCTTCTCTCAAATACTCCAAGATCCGCGATAAGTGACTTGTATGGTCTGATCTTCGGTTACTGAAGTGCAACGGGGAGGACGACGTCACCCTAGGGGTAAGGGATGGGTGAGTGCACCTAGGTTGTATAAGGCTAGATCGTGTTGGGGTTGAGGCAATAGGACGGGACGTCCTTGGGAGATTGCCGGGGAACCCGGTGTTATTGGGTATGCACGGTGCTATAAAAGTACCCGTTGGCGCATTACCCCAAAACTTTTTCAGAGCTTGCTCAATAACTCTCTGCAGCATTTCAGAATATTATTTAGAAATTTCCTACAAATAAGGGCGTGGAGACCAAATGAATTAAAATATAATATACTGTGGCGAATATTAACATCACTTTGCTGTTAGTAAATAAGCGCAACAACAAAAACAGCAAGCAGCCACACTTATGTACATGTACACTTTAAAGCAAGCAGCCACACTTGTGTGCAAGACAACGAATAATATTCTATTCACATACATATGTATATATAGCCGGCAGCTAAGAGCAGAATTTATTACTCACAAAAGCATAAACTACCGATATACACGCTATTAGTCAGGTATAAGTAAGTGTAATTGTAAAGTACTACTCCCAAAGTGGTCTAAATAAAGACAATTTAGCAATACAGAATATTGGAGTAATTTATTAAACAGTTCAGCGATTCGAACGCTAGCAAAAGATGCAAAATTACCAGGAATTTCCCAAAATTTATTATAACGTATATAAAAATAAATTTAAAAAACACCTTTCTTTGCTACTTCAAAAGTTCTGCTATATCTAAAAATATACAAGAAAGCGCATCATAACCGTGGCATCATAAACTGAAAAATGTTTAAAAATAGAAAGCAAAATTAATAACAAAAAATAAAGTACAAAAAAAAACTATAAAACTGCTTATGTTGATATGTGTGTAAAAATGTATCAATGTTTATGCTAAATATAACAAAATTCTATTTGTGAGCAATAATAATCCTACAAGAGCAAGTCTCATTATCAAGTTCAGAATGTTGTCAACGAATGTGTGAAATAAAGCTCTTAAAATGTTCGTACATAAATCTCCCGCCTTCCAAATTATTGCGTGCAACACTTTCGGCATATTCGCTTTATGCGTTTGCTGACCTCGCACAAAAAAGTTCCTCCTAGCAAATACGTGGAGAAGAGCAACAAAACGCTGATTAATGTTTGTGGGAGAAATAAAAATGGGACTTTTGTATCTATCAGACCTGTAAAATGCTGCGAATATATGTAAGTACACTGAAAGAAATGGTGCTAGTAAATCAACAAATCGGTTCTGTTGTTCTTGACTTAACGGAGATTCGGTGAAATTGATCGAATTATGGTTAATTCGACCGAGTTCTTTGTCAAACGAACAAATTAGTTTAGTCATTTCAAAAGAGGAGAAATTTTCGCTCTTAAGTTACTAAAATTCTGCAAAATTGGCAGACTCCTGGTCAATCTAACTGATTTTTCTGTTAACACAACTGATCTCACTGGTCTTTTCAATAGCGATCAACAGTCAATACATGAGCAAATTTCAAAGAGAATTTTACGCTCACTGCGCTCTCTACTTTTTACTTATTACGATGGTGCCACTTGTTTGACATCAAAATAAGAAAACCACCATATCGAAAAAACACACAAAATGGGAAAACAACAAAAAACTAGTTTTCAGTTATCAAAACAAAACGAAAAACCTTTTTTTGAATTTACTGTGCAAAAAAGTATGAGATACCGGGACACCTATTTATCTGGTACAATTTTGCAACTTCTCCTCCAAGCGAAATGCAAAATTGCCCCATCTTGTTGCAAAAGTTTTGTTTGAACGAACAGGATTTTTACAAAGTTAGTAACATTTTTTTTAAGTATAATGTTTAATGTATGCCAGCATATTTGATGTAAGCCCATTTGACGTTCGGTTAGTAAGTGCCACGTGGTGTGACGGTAGCGTGCTCCGTCTGCCACCTAGCCCTGGGTTCGCACCCCGGGCAAAGCAATATCAAAATTTTAGAAACAAGGTTTTTAAATTAGAAGACAATTTTTCTAAGCGGGGTCCCCTCGGCAGTGTTTGGCAAGCGCTCTGAGTATATTTCTGCCAGGG
Source organism: Eurosta solidaginis (assembly GCA_029619165.1). Taxonomy (NCBI): domain Eukaryota; kingdom Metazoa; phylum Arthropoda; class Insecta; order Diptera; family Tephritidae; genus Eurosta; species Eurosta solidaginis. The sequence continues at coordinate 25,233 of JARSSU010019344.1, read as the reverse complement.
AAGCTCTCAGTGAAAACATGCCGTTCGGAGTCGGCATAAAAACATGTAGGTCCCGTCCGACAATTTGTAGGGAAAAACAAGAGGAGCACGACGCAAATTGGAAGAGAAGCTCGCCCTTAGATCTATTCGGAGGTTATCGCGCCTTACATTTATTTATTTATATGGCAACATAGGTACTTTCGTACAAAGCTGTCGCAATAACTATTTTTGTTCATTTGACTACTAAAACGGTCAATTACGAATCAACGATTTGTGCGCAGTTGATTCAACATCTTATTGCGATGGATAAAAATAAACAGAAATTTCGGTTGAATTACCAGTTTTTTTTCTTTCAGTGCATATTGGGCTTATAACAAGAAATATTTCTAGTAAAAATGGCCTTGATCAAATTTCATCATTCTAGGTGTATTATTTACTAAATAATTAGGTATTTTGTGTAGGCGTGGTTATCATCCGCATTCGCTTATTTGAATAGTGGTGTGGAGTGCCAAGCATCCCATATACCAAATTTCAATAAGATATCTGAATATTTAATCAAGTTATCGTAATCACAGGCAGACAGATGGACAGACGGACAGACGGACGGACATGGCTAAAAAATTTCTTTTTTCATCCTGAGCATTTTGATATATGGAAGTCTATATTTATCTCGATTCGTTTATGCCGTTACGATCAACCGTGATGTTACTAAAGTTCATAATATTGAAGCAAATCGAAGCTTCAAGTTTAAAGGATGTTCCTAAAATGCAGATATGTAAATTAAAATGTAAAATAAACAGTAGCGTAAATCCAACTGCGGTTTCACACGGAATTAGACCCCCTTACTTTTGTGGGAAAAGCTTGCGCTTAAAATGTGCCTCAGTAGGATTATTAAAGTAAATTATCTGAAATAAACTGTACAATTGAAACTCACGCTGGGTATATAATGTTGGATTGCATCCAAACTAAGACACCCTTACTTGTTTTTATAACAAATCGATAACTTTTTGATTGCGCAATAATTTAAATAATTCAGAGGTATTTTATCTGGCGTACGCCGTGGTGTGGTGGTAGCGTGCTCCGCCTACAACACCGAAGATCTGGGATAACGCCTCGGGCAAAGCAATATAACAATTGAGAAACAAGGTTCTTCAATTAAAGAAAGTTTTTCAAAAAGGGATCGCCCTAGCAGTGATTTGGCAAGCAGGTAAACACCCAAACTGCCGTTCGGCATAAAACCGTAGGTCCCGTCCCGCAAATTTGTAAGATTAATAAAAGGAGTACGACGCAAATAAAGACAGAAACTCGACCTAAAATCTGTTGTTATTGTTGTAACGATAAGGTTGCTCCCTGAAATATTTGCGTTATCGATCTGATGGTCTTTTGCCGCATACAGATCCGGTACGCTGGGGTTACACAGCACCATTAAGGTGCTAGCCCGACCATTCGGGAACGATTTATATGGCCACACTAAACCTTCAGGCCATCCCTCCCTCCCCACCACCAAGTTCCATGAAGAGCTTGAGGTCGCCAGAGCCTCATCTGTTAGTGAAACATGACTCGCCGCGGATAGGTGAGGGTGACAATTCGATTTGGAGACGCTGTATATTGCGCTGGCAACCTGAAGGGTTGCGCTACACAGCCCCTTGAATCTGGTATCTTAGTCGCCTCTTACGACAGGCATACCTACCGCGGGTATATTCTGACCCCCTATCTCGGGGATTATCACGCCTTAGGTTTATTTATTTTTATATTATCCTTTCACAGCAACTCTGTAAGCTAACATACATATATAGGCCTTAAAAGAGAGTGATTTATATATATTCTCGTTAATCGCTGGTTGTCGTTCACCGACCAATCCCTTTATTTTGCATGCAAAACGGTTGTTCACTGTAAGAAACTAAACCCAGCAATACCGGTATTTAATAGTTATTTAATGCGTTTTAATTGAAAATATCGGTTGTGGGCACTGTTATACTATGTACAAATACACACCAAATTGGCAATTTATACAATTTGGGCAATTTGTTACGCAATGTCATATAATAAATTGTAATAATAAATTGCCAATTTAAAAAAAAATTGCGTAATAAATTGTTTCAAACTGCAAATGCAACCTTGTAAAGTGTGTTTATTGAGTAGATTTAAACGTCAGTTACGCACGACTCAACTATATGGTTGGCTCATCTCATCATCTGATTTAATTTTTTTCATTTAACTGGAGTAGGGATTTTCAAAAGAAGATGGCAAGCTCAAAATGAAACCAAAACATAGAACACATTTTCTTACAACACACAAAAATTTCAAAGTTTTATGTTTTCATTCTATTCCATTCGTCCAATACCAACACGCACATTTTTCAGGTATGTTGTTGGTGCAGAGATGCGCCATCCAGCTATGAGGTTACTATTTTGTAAGCTAAATTGAGTTGTATGAACACCACTCAATTTAAATCGAAATTGCCTCAATTTATTTTTCTGTTTGAACATAGCATTAAGGAGAGATAATTTTTTTAAAAATGAAAATGTAAATCTATCATGATTCTTTAATTTCATTGCATCTTTCCATTAATGCTCGGTATTTCAGTACAAGTTCCAACTCAGTTTGTCAGTTAAACTACGCTTAAACTTTTTCTGCAGCTTTTAGCTACTTTAGCTGAAGTTTAAGTGAGCTTAAGCGGCCAATCAGGCAGGGTTAAACTCTACTTAACCCATCGGTGATTTGCGTTCGTCCGAAATGGCGTCGAATATACCCAACAAGCATTTGGGCTTGAGTACCATTAGAGCTCATGTTGATAACTAGTCATACTTCTAAAATCTCAAGAGTTGTTTCGAAACATTGGCTCAACTCGTGAGTCATAGCGTACTCAGCAAAAGAGGAAGTTTAGTGAAAAGTGCTATTACTGAAGTTAAAAATTTTTATTTAACTAACTCGTGGTTTCACGAAAATAAAATATATATAATTTGCTTTTGATTAATTACGCTTCATTACTGCTATCAACAAGGTGTTTATTTTAATAAAACACTGTTGGTTTTGGTAGTACCACCTTGGAGATTTTTTTCCAACACCACCTAAACTCGATATCCAAGGTAGGATATCAACTGGGAGATATCTGCTGAATATTTATTTTAGAACTGTACATTTCTCAAAATCTCTCGAAAATTGGATAATATATGGAAAGTATTAATGACGTTGGAGATCAACTCGAAAACTCTTAATTTTACAAAATTTCTCAAAGGTTGGTAGTGATTTGAGGATGAAGTTGGATATTAACTCGAGAACTATCCGGTTTAAAAATAATTAAATAATGATGTTGGATATCACCTCCGGAACTAGATGTATATTTCGCTGGAGAAAGTTTTTTTCATCTTTGTTGGGTAAAAATAATCCATCTGTTGCGGTATCTACAAATTATCTAGATAATAAAGAAAACCAATGTTGCCGCAGAAAAAAGCCAACCCCAAAAGCGGCCTTAAACCAAGACTGAAAAACTGCTGAGTAGTTTAACTAGTGTTTAAATTTGAGTAGAGTTTAAGCAAACTTAGTTTAAGCGTAACTTAACCAACTACTGAAAAACCGGGCCTAAGTTATTTTATTAAAGTTAAAATACCCTGCGTGGGTAAAATTACACTGAATGTGACAACAAAAACTCAAAGTTTTCTGAAATATTTGAAGTCCAAAATTGGAAATATCTCATATGCTCTTTCTGTTACCAGCATCCGAACACATGACAACTCATTATATATGAAAGGCGATTGAGTTAAGACTTATGTATTTAATTCAAACTTTTCTTTGCTTACTTTGGCCTTGTTTGAGACTGCTATTTATGTTAAAATTCTGTCAATTGTCCTCTTTTAAAACATCGGCTCGGCTTGATAAAATGCCAGTTTGTAAGATCACTCTACTTTTATGTATCAAGAGAGGCTATGGCGTATGAGTAATAAATTTGAATAGAGTGATGCTTGAGTCGCCATATACGATGGATTGTAAAGATGTACATACGCGTAGGTATGTATGCATGTACATTAGGGCGGGTCAAATTGTATGGGGAAAATGGGGGAAAAAACTTCAGGTGCACATCCAGTTTCTGAATCTATGGGTCATACTGAGTAATATTGTCCATGTGACCATATGTCTGAAATGAATTTCGAGCCTCCCTAATTGTGTTAGAAAATTTTATGTCACCATCCGAAAAGCGGCTCTCACAAATAAAATACATGAAAATAAATGTCAATTTCGGATTCGGATTGGAATATAAAATTTTCTAACACAATTAGGGAGGCTCGAAATTCACTGCAGACCTATGGCCACATGGACAATATTACTCTGTGTAACTCATAGATTCAGAAACTGTATGTGTGTTTTCAACAATAAATTTGACCCGCTTTAATGTGCATACGTATGTACATATGTAAGTAGAATTACTAGCTAAATTGGCTTAAGTATAAGTATATCGACAAATTTAAGTGCCTTCTGTTAGTAAAAGCAAACTCCTTTTACTTATATACTTATGTATATATGTACATACGCACGTATGCATAATTAAAGCAAAAACAAATAAGTAGTATTTGGTATGAATATGCTGTGAACAATTTCATCATAAACCTTGTGATTTCCATTTCTTTCAGTTTTCCATTTCATGCTCTATTAGTTAGTTTTGTTGTTGTTATTTTAGGTTGTGATTTTGTTGGTGTCTTGCAGCGACATTGGAAAGCTATTGGAAATTATTAATTTGTTTTTATTGATTGATCGTTCGTGCGCTGCTCCTTTACGTTTGTTGGACATTTGGAAGCAAAAATAAAATTAAATATATTGAAATATTTTACTTTACACTTCAAATTTTTTGCGTATAATAGTTTTAATAAATGTTCTCTAAACGCAAGAAATTTTGTAGAGACTTAAATTTTATTTTTGAAGATTTTTAGATTTTGCTCGTTCTATTAATACAATTTTTTTTTAATTTTTATTACAAAGCAGTAATAAGAAAGAATTTAAACTATTTACCATAGTCAGTTTTTATTGTTTTTTAATTTTTTCGTTTACTTTTTTTTGTTTTTTTACAACGAATACGTTTCGTGCGTTTTATTCCAATAATTTTTTTTGTTTTCATTCCTTTGAATTTTTATAGAATAAACACGTTGAGCAGGGACAATATTGCACGCACATTGTCGCTTACACACAGAAACGCATAAACACAATTTATTCTACAATTTTTCAATCTGTAGCAAAAACGGAATTTGTCTTGCAAAAAAAAGCGTTTTACGAGTATTAAAAGAAAATGAACGAAAAAAACATTTAAACATATTTTAATGCGTGGGTATATCTATATATTTGTATATATATATATGTATTTATATATTTATACTTGTGTGTTCTATACATTTGCTAAATTCGCCCTTTTCTTGTCAGACTTAACTTTAAATTTTTTTCTTTGCCAGTGCCAATAGCAAAATGGCCTTCACACTGTGCACTCAGTTAAAAACATATATGTATACGTAAGCACATTATATATAAAAATCCGCACCTAAATATATATATTTTGTTGACTTATTTTCACCTTTTTAGTAAATCCGTTTACACGCCTCCAATTCGCAAAATAAAAGTTTACTTGAAATTAGTTTTTATTCACTCATAAATATTTATTAAATACCATAAATCATATTTTCACTTCCCTTAGTATACATGTAATATACATTTTTTCACACACACTTGCACATACACTTTCCTTTACATATTTCTTCGTGCTATTAACTTTTTTTCCTTGGTTTAGCGCTTTTCAGCCAATTTTCAAGGCAAACCCATTTTTTTCTTATATTTTTCCTTTATTCTGAGAAAATTTATCTATATTTGCTTAATTTTTTTGGTAATCTTTTCCTTAATTTTTGTTTTCTTTATTTTTTGGGAGCACCCCAACACGTTCAATCGTAGCTAAGCTCTACCGACGTCCGATTGCAGCTGTGGCCGTTACTCCACTGAATGTTGCTGTCGCTCGGTCATTCGCAAGTTTTCTTTTCCAATGTTTACGCACACTTTGGTATTGGAAACTTTTGCCGAATTGAGAATGAACGGCGAACATACGAATGTAAGCACAAGAGGCCAAAGCGTTCTCTGACTAACCTTCGTACAAATCTAATTTTCCTAAATGATTCTCATATCCGCTAAGTTTTTCCGTATTCTCACAGTTTTTGGAAAACTCCTTGTTGGTTCTCTCGTTTCAATCACATTTTTTATAATCTCTTCTCTCTTTTGCATTTGCATTTAACTCTCACCAAGCTTTTGCCATTTTTCTGCATTTTCATTGTCACTTTTGTTCATTGTTATGTTGTTCATAATTGTTGTAATTGTAATTTGTATTTTTTTCATAGCTTTTGGTTGTTTATCTACCTCGTTTTACTTATGAGTTTGCCTTCTAATTTGTGTGTTTCCTGCTTTGTTTGTTGTGATAGCTGGGCGGGCAAGTGAGGCGCCTAAATGAAAACAACATTCTCCATTCTCTTTTTACGCCGTTTTTCCACTCGGTTCGCTCGTTTGTAAATAAAAGCTTTGTTCTTATTTCTTTGTGTTTTACCGCCAGTTAAATGATGCTCAGGTAGTCTTTATCGAAAATTGTTTGCGGTGTTTTAGCCTTTGCTAATAGATTCGCTGTTCAATCATCATCCACAACGCGTACGCTAGGCTTAATTGGTTTAAAGTAGCACCGCGAATGTGCAAGGCATTTCGACGTCGTTATATGCTGTCATTGTTTAGGCAGTCTGTGCATGTGCTTAGATTATTTTAGGTAAAATATCTCCTTAAGTCGTCGGTTTCTTATCGTCGAAATATCGGCTACTTATTGGTTTCCCGTCGGTTTGTTATCGATTCTTTGTGTCGATGTGTCATTGATTCTATGCTCAACTTTTATCGGGATCTGTTTCATAACAAGGTAATGATTCGTCGTTAACAAATCGATAACACACCGATAACAAATCGCTAAGAGTCCAGTCAGATAATTTTTTAATAAAAAATCGGTATATATAATAAATCGATGCTTTAGATAGCTTTCTGATAACTTATCGATAACTTTTTGATAGAAAACCGATTACTTTTTGAGAGTTAATTGATAAGTTTTCAATATCAAATCGACACTCTTTGATGGCATATGGATTGATTTGCTATAACTTTTTGATAATAACTCGACAAAACGCCGAAAACGAAATCGATAACTTTTCAATAGCTTGATGGCTTTTTGATAGCATACCGATAACTTTTCCATAAATAATTGATGATTTTTTCGAAGTCAATTAATTACATTTCGACGAGAAACGAATTCCTTCGATTTGGATTTGTAAGCTGTCATTGCTTCCGCTGTTAATGCTGGTCCTCATGTAGACGACGTTCTTCGAAGTTTCAAGCTTATATCTGTCAACTATGCTGTTCCAGTCTAAGTGCGAATGCACAGATTCTTTCGTTGCCGTCATGCACCGCAAGACCCGCTTTCCTTGCACTTTTATCAAGGCCTAAAAAGGCTGAACTTACAATATTATCAGCATCGGCCAGCAGTTTCATCTGCAGCTTACCGAATTTTGCATTGAAGTGCCACTGCAGTTGGCCGTTTGTTTTAGGTTAAAACCTACGCAAAAACAGATGAGGAAGCCAACTTGGTATACTGAACGACTTGGTCCCCAGCACCAACTTAAGGTTTGGCGACTTCAACGCCCGAGTGAGCAATGAAGATATCTTCATTTATACAGTCTTCAAATTCATCCATTATGTAGTATCTTCCAACGTTTTGAGGTTGAAAATCTTTATCTCAGCTAGAAATATTAATTCCAAAATTCTGCGTTTCTGGAGTACGTAGATGATATTGTAAGATTTGCCTTCTATGGAATCGGTGAAGGGGCTTACCTCCTAAATATAACAAAGTTGCAGACCTAATACGAGGGAAAATCTATATTATTTGCAGTTGATATTTTGAAGTCAGTAGGGAGTCCAAAATTCATTCTTCCCAAAGCAAAATAAAGCTCTATAAGTTTCTAATCATCCTGAACTGTATGACACGGAATCTTTGACGATGCCGAAAGAGACAGAGTAGCCGTAAGAATACTTGAGTAAAAATGTATGGTCTTACTGGTGGTGTCAACGGCGCTCTTAGTGATTAGCTACACCGATTTACATAGACAAGGAAATGGATGACAAAGCTTTGGTCAAGGAAGTATTCTCAACGAAAGAGGAAAGGATCTACCTTGAGTTGGGAAAAAGAGGCCAAGTTTCATCTGCCTGATTTAGTTCATTTCTTATAGCGATAGTAAACACTTGTCGAATGTTATGGGGAGTGTTATCTTTGTTGGTGATATTGTGTTGGTGGTATTTTGTTGGTGGTACTTTGTTGGATATTGATCCAATACTTTCCGTAAACTGACACCATTACTAGCCCGACTAACTCGGGAACGAGTTCATACAACCCCTTCGAGTCTTATAAGCATCTCTTCGTCGAACCGTCTAAGCAGATGGTTGATAATATAATAATACCTACCCTGGCCTGCGGCTGTTATCGGATTATGAGTTTTGTCACCCCAAAATTCTCCATTCCGCAGTGATTTCCTTGAAGCTTGATTTACAGAAGAGGCTTGGCTAAGCAAATTTGTATTACTTCCCCGAAATAGCAGGTGCTTTTAATTACATCTGCTCCAAATTTCATCTCATAATTTTAAGTCCTTCAAGATTTGGATTTCCTGTCTTCGTAAAAAATTTCAAAACAATTTGACTTTCAGCCCTTCTATACGCCGAAAGAATTTTTTTTAAAGAAAGGCTTCTTTCATTGACAAAAACACGTGTTTTTAAACGGTTTTATTTAGTTTGACTTGACAGGCTGGCTGGCTGGCCGGCACGAATTTTGTAATTGAAATTTAAGTAACTTTCCGATAAGCTACAAGCTTGAAACTTGGAATATAGTTCAGAACCCGATGACAATGCAATAATAAGGAAAAAACTCCAATAGATGGCGCATGAATCGAAATATTTCAAAAAATCGTATTGTAGTCCGATTTGGTCCATATTTGGAACACATAACACATACAAGAATAGAAAGAGACCTATGAAAAAATCGCCGCTAGATGGCGCAAGGATCGAGATATTAAAGAAATCGTTTTGTGATCCGATTGGTCCTATTTGGAAAACATAATACATACATGAATAGAAAGCGGATCTATGATGTCCGATTTGGTGTTGATTATATACTGAGGACTTAGATTGTAACAAATTGTCAGGAAAGAGTCCTTGTAATAATGAGTCACTAAAGGAACTAAATAGAATGAGAGATAATAGGCAATTAAATAAAGGCTAAAAACTTGAAAATAAAATAATTAAAAAAATAATTTTAAGTTAAACTGGTTTATTGAAAACAATACTTACATGAAGTAATAATAATACTAAGAGCGAGAAAATAATTAGGTAGGTCCTAGGTACTAGCCATCACACTCCTCATCAATCTAGGGCGTTGATCAGACAATTAAATAAAAGCGTTGGACTCGTCAAATTTCTATTGATAGTCATAAGTAAGACCAACTGAACCTTAATCAGGTTATGCTACGCCTCACATTTTTAGAAATTCACGCTTTATTTAATTGTTTGATCAACGCCCTAGATTGATGAGGAATGTGATGACGAGTACCTTGGACCTACCTAATTATTTTCTAGCTTTTAGTATTATTATTACTTCATGTAAGTATTGTTTTCAATAAAACCGTTTAACTTAAACATTTTTTTAATTATTTTATTTTTATAACTATGTACGATGTCATCACTGTTCACAGAATCTTGAGTTGACTTAGTTTTTTATCGCCACTAATGTACATATTTTGTTTCCATGCTTCTGTTTCGAATTACAACACAACTTAGCGAATACACAAACCTTTCATTTTTAATACTTGCTTACACTAGCGTCTATGTTAAGTTTCCGCGTGCAGAAGTTGCAAGAGGTTAACCATGCCATTTTGTATGATAACATACAATTTAGTTGCAGATCTCAGTTAAATTTTAGTCATTTTTAACTGTAGTTTAAGCTCGCACTGAAAACCCGGGCACAAGTTTGATTTACTTGCAATTCCGATAGCAAACTTTAAACCATTAATGTTGTAATAAATAAATGCCAATTAACAATAAACTAGCACTTCCAGTGAAGATACTTTTCTGAGCATGTATTTTTACCTTGGTTAAGCTTTACAAATTTCAATTGCTTTATAGAGCCACTGTACTATATTACTTTAAAATCTTCGTAGGCTATTTGCTTATTTATTTTTCCCCTACCATGAGCTTCATTGTTTCCTAATCACCATCATACCCTCTACATATGTACATCCCTAATCTCACTAGCTCTAACTCTCGCATACAAGTCAAATCTACACTCTTTAGAGAACTATGCTAGAAATTTATCAAAAATTATAGCCTTAACCACAGCATTGATGCCCCAGCATGTTACCAACTCAGAAGCCAAATTGAAAAATCGGATATCGTGCGGGGGCGTCGAAGCTAGCTGGCGTCCATATGTCCATTCGGCATCTCAATTCCTTCCTATGCTGGTATCAGGATACTGCAATATTGAAAGGACTGAATTTGTTGATGACATTTCCAGGTTCCGAAATGGATAAAATCAGCGGAAAGCTCCAAACAATCTTCACTTACACGCATTCTATGCAGAAGCTTTCAGGATAACAATGAGAGGATCTGATTCACGGAATTTTTTGTTTCCAACTTATGTTCATAAGGAGAAGAAAATGGTTGTTTGAGGAGTAATAAGAAAGTTCATTTTTTGGACGTATGTGCCCCATTCGGATTACACCTAATATATATTTTCACATTGGATAAAATGTCTCCGAGTAGAATTATGGGAATTTCCATGAGCGTAGGGCCGAACGGAACCCGCTAGACCAAATGTGATAGTGGATTGATTGCAGTTTTTGTTTTGTGTTTTTAATAATTTCTTTAAAGTACCAAAATATTGGAACGAATTTACTTGCAAATCTCTTATTTGCAATCCTCTGCTAAGTTCGAATCACTAACTGTTGAATAAATAACTCCAATTTGTAATAATGCAAAATGGCCTTTATTAAAGTACTTCACAATAACACTCAAACTGTGCAACGAATAGATTGCTTAATAACCAAACTGATTGATAGCTCAAATGAAACTCTACTATTCAAAATAATACTGCTCTTGCTCGCTAGATAGCGTCTTAGTCGAAACTGCTTGACAACTCAAATCAAACTGAATTCCAGCGCCTCTACAATTGCCGCCTTTATACTCTTTGATTTCACCTTCGCATCTTCTAGGCGCTTCCAGAATCTACTAGTCCAGCAGCTCTCAAACTTCTCAGCTGTAACTACAATTGCACAATTTTATAGTTTTTCTCATTGCATACTTATAGGAGTATCTCAGATATATGCATGTGTTTGTGCATTGACTCTCTGCTGCTCGTATACGTACATGGTACATATGTGTAGACGCAATTATTGTTTCGTTTATGTAGATACATAATGATTGATCTATGGATGTGAATTCACGTCACTGCTTAGCATCGGCTTAAAGACGATAGCATCGCTCAGTGCTGCTAACATTCGTACAATATGTTCGAAACTGCTACCACCTTTTCTTATATTTTGGATAAATCAAAGAGTACTTTAATATCAAACAAGTAAGGATGGAACTGTCTCGGTACTTCCTAACAATGCTGCGGGCTTTTTAGTTCATCAGCGTTCCCGTTGCTTAGATATTGCTATGAGTGTGATAGTCACGTAGCTGCCTGTTACCTGCATCAATTTACTACCGTTACCAACGCCTAAGGGACCTAAGTGGAGAGCTCCATGTCTTGCTTACTGCAGGCCGACAAAAGATGTCATTTAGAAGGTGAGTTTGGATGATGGATGAAAAGTGCGACCTTTTGTTATTGAGAGAAGCCTCGTAGTTCGAACGGATAACCACTATAGACTCGGATTTAGAGCGCAATTAAACATACTTAAATATTCTCAACCTATGTGGGTCCATCCCGCTTTTTGATTGTAAAATCCTTGCTCGCGGTATGGTGAATTCAGACGTTAACGTGTCTTATAAGTGGTATGCCATATGTGGGAATACATGAAGGAAGTAATGTGGGAAAGAATGTACGTTTTAGAGTTGATATGAGATAGGAAAATTAAAAGAAATGAAAGGGAAAGACAGGAAAGTAAAGGAAAGAAAAGGAAACGAAACGAAGTAAAATGAAACAAAACGAAAGGAAAGGAAAGGAAAGGAAAGGAAAGGAAAGGAAGAGGAAGGAAAGAAAAGGAAAAGAATGGAAACAAAAAGAAAAGAAAGGAAAGGAAAGCAAAGAAAAGAAAGAAAGAAAGGAAAGAAAGGAAATGAAAGGAAGTATGAAAAGAAAGGGAAAGGCAAAGAAAGGAAAGAAAAGGAAAGGGAAAAAAGGAAAAAGGGGAGGAAAAAAGGAAGATTAGAAATCAAAACCCAAAGCAGGATCTAAAACCTAACAGCGTAATATCAATTTATTATCGAAATGCTAACGGTTTATATTGACGGCGTTGTAAAATTACCTCTGTTCCGTTTTCACTTCTACACTGGCCGAGTTTCAGTAAACTAAAAAATATTATTTTTTTTTAAACTTAAAAATATCAGTTTTTATACCGTTTTCACACAACTTAATCGAATAACAATCCAATGTAATGAATTAATTAAGTTTCCCTGTTCAAGGGCCTTTTGCTTCATTAAGCGAACATCTGTCAGCAGCTCCAAAAAAATATTTCGTTTTTACAAAAAATAGTTAAAATTGAAAGCGGCCATTTCCTTCTTAACTATAAATACAATCAAAATAAAATACATGTCCAACTACCCATAGATGTTGCACCTAACCAAATATATGCCTATTTTCGAAAAAGCCATATTATCTTTTGCAGCAAATGCAGCGAAATTAAATTTTGAAATTTTTCGTGTTTTTCTATTTTTCCTAAATTATCGAAAATAATTTATTTTTGATTGTCATTTGTTACATTGACAATAAAATTCGAAGCACCATCAAAACCGACTGGATTATTCACTCGATTAGGCATTCAATAAAGCAATAGCGAGATAATTAAGAATTTGTATTTTGTATGGTAGATTGAGTTCAATTAGGGCTTTAATGTAGAAAACTTGACTAATTATTTTATTAAGCCTCTGTGTGAAATTGGCATTACACCTGTATGTCTATACATCGAAATTCTCGAGTACTTCAGAAACAAAAGTTTACCTATAAATCGAGATCCAACTCCAATCATTATAAAAAAATTCGCATATTCACAGACATACTTGAGTAGGTAGTCAAACGGCATATATGTCAACAAGTGAGCGAATTCGTGACATGTTCTACTTATTTGAATTTATGCTTACATATTAATTTATTTACAAGCAATTAAAACTGTGTCAGATTTCAAGTGTCGACACGGAACTGTTTACCATTAGCGTGTCAATTACGGTTATTTATTGTGTTAAAACATAAATAAAATTCCATATCAAGAAATGACTAACAAACGTTCGTTTTGATGCGTGCCTGAAAAACAAGGGCAGTTTGTATAAAAAATTGTACAGTCGCACCGTACTCTGTGTGATATAAAAATAATTTCTATTTTGTGGTGGTTGCACTCGAATGGGTTGAGTCATATGTCTGCTAAGTAACTGCAGTTGGATCTGTCTAAGTGCATGGCGCCTATATAACCACACGGTTGAAACTTGTTAACCCAATTTATTTTGGTTTTAAATGCAGACCTTGCGAAGTTTAAAAAGAAATGAGCTCATACGACTGGTTTTGAATTGAAAAATTTTGGTTTAATTTGAGTGAAGAATTTCCAAGAAACACTAATATTAAAACATTTCGGTTTAGATTGAAAAACTTAGTTGTTGGAATTAGGAACTACAGTAGACGCTCACAAATTAGAACCACTTTGTTTTTGGGGTGATTAAAATTTCTGAAAATTCTAGTTCCTGGACGTTTTTTTATTTGTATAAAATCTTAAAAATTAAGTCAATTTGCATTAAAAAACTACAATGAAATTTTTTCTTAAAACAATTTTATACATAAAAACGAGAAAACATAAGGTAATAATCCAGTACAATCCATACCACATCGTTAGCTTAATGTGAAAATGTGCTAAGTCAACTTTTTTTGAAAAAATGTATTTTAATGCAGTTTTAAAACTGAATTCAAAATACATCGATCACATATTTAAATTTTTCATTTTTACGTGCTGTGTCAATGATGTAAATGTGCTAAGTCGTCAGCTGTTAAAAAAAATGTGCTAAGTCAACCTGTCAATAATATCAATCTGAATTACTTGTCATTTCTTTGTGCGCGCATTTTATTTATTTATTTAATTCATTCAGTCTAAAAGTACATGCTTTGTTGTTGTTGTTGTATTAACGATAAAGACACTCCCCGAAGGCTTTGGGGAGTGTTACCGATGTTGATGGCCCTTTTCCGGATATAGATCCGGTACGTTCCGGTAGCAAAGCACTATTAAGGTATTACTAGCTCGACCATCTCGGGAACGATTTATATGATCACATTAAACTTTCTAGGCTATCCCGCCCTCCTCACGCCCCTTGTTATATGAGGAACTTGGGGTCGCCAGAGCCTCGGCTGTCAATGAAACAGGATGTCGCCATGGTAGGTGAGTTGACAATTGGGTTGGAGAAGCTATATATTGTGCTGGCAACCCCTTGAAATTGGATTACCCAATTGAGACATGCCTTTGATGTTTTGCTTTGCGCTGACTATAATATACTTCAATTCGTACATGTCGATAACTAAATGCTTTCATATAGACTAGTTAAAAATAGAAAACAATTTAAGCTTAAACTTTATATAAGCTGTTATTAAAATTTATAACACTACTGAATCCATTTGCTAGATGTATAGTCCTAGTTATAGGTTCATTAAATAATCTATTATGCGAGATCACGCAGTGGAATATATGGAATGAACAAAGTAGATAATCAGAGCAATTTATGCTCAAGTTTATTACATTAATAGGCAAGCATGAGTGAGATAAAATTTCTTCTGTTATGCAAAGCCTGAAGACCAAACAATTTGTGACTGCTGGTATATGATGGGAGGCCGCCTGGCCAGTGCAGGATACGTAAAGCAATTTTGTAACATTTTTGGAAACTTTCTCAATTTATAGGAGTTGTATCATAGAAAGGATTCCATATTATTGAGCAATATTCAAGACGACTTCTGACCAAGGATATATAAAGTGCCTTCAACGTCATAGGGTCCTTAAAGTCACTGGTGTTACGTCTACTGAGCCCAACCATTGCAACAAATTTTGAAACCACGTAGCCAATGGTACTAGAAAAGGAGAGTTTGGAGTTAAAATTACACTCAAGTCTTTACTCTCTTGACAACGATAAGAGATTTAGTATTTAGTTTGTAGATAAAACTATGTGGCAGTTGTTTTTTGGAATAAGACACAACATAGCATTTGTTTGAATTTAAATATAAATTATGTCTGCACACCATCCGGCAAAAGAGTACAGATCAGAACCGTTAGAAATAGTCTGACAAATAAATAGTATTTTTGTGAAATATATAGTTTTAACGTTTTATTTCAATCATTAAAGGTGAGGAGTGATGGGAAAACATATTGAGTAAAAAGTGCTAAGTCAGGAGAAAAAATTTGTTATGAGTGCGGAAATTGTGCTAAGTCATAAAATAGCTGCTGGGTTGGCATACATGATTTTTATTTATCTTTTTCAAAGCTTCCACACTCAAAAGCATGCAATTAAGGTATCCTCATTCACAGTTTTGAAAAAAGAAGGTTATTTCAAAAGTTATTATTTTTTTCGTCTCCTGTAAAATTCGTAAAAGTTGACTGAGCACATTTTCACATTAAGCTAACGATATGTATTTAACGCTAAATCAAATAAAGATCCACCGCTAACCGCCTTCCTTGAACACCTTTGCCAAGCTTTTTCAAGATCTGAACGTTGGTTTCCAAGTACAAAGTATTTTGCTTACGTTTATCTGCCTTCAGCGAATACTTGTACTTTTAAACAAACAATGCCAAAAACACGTGCACGCGTATCGAATTTCACACAAAAACTGTACAGAACCGCGGCGAAGATCCAACGACTACCGAGGTAATATGAATAATTAGGGATTCCCCTATATTTATATTTTTTTGCAGCAAAAAAACAAAATACGATCAGAAATTAAATTTTCGATTCTTATTTCAGAGCGCGTAATGTATGAAAAAGTTGATTATAATTACTGAAGGTTCTAATTTGTGAGACTACTCTAGTATGGTATTCATTCTAAGAGTTAATTAATAACGGGAATATGGGAAACTTTTTGGTTTTAATTTAAAAGTCTGAGCCGAACAAATACTAAAAATTAGTCCCCACTAGTTTAGAATATAAGAGTTTTAGGTCTCAAATTAAAACCATATCAAATTTCTGAACTAAAATTTAAACCCAAAATATTTGAAATTAGATTAAACCTCTAATAGTTTATAATATAGACCAGAAAGTTTAAATGCGCTGTACTGTTAAAACTTTCTGGTTTTAATTTAAACTTTTCACCGAAAATGATATATTGAAGAGGATGAACTAAAATTGAAACCAAAATATCTTACAAAATGTTTAAAACTATTAAGTGGTTTGAAGAGTATTACAAACAAGTATAAGATAACAAAAACTTTGTAGGTTTAAAAAATAAACTCAAATTTTACCGTGGGATGAAGGTAGTGCACCGAATTTTTTCCGTTTGACAATGAAAATCGGGGAGCTGTGGCCGTACCAAGATTTGGTTTTTGAGAAGAAAAAGCGTATAGAAATCGAAGTGAAATACATTGATATATGTGATGTTAAAGCCGAATCGCTTTACCTCTAATGCAGAGCCGTCCCACACAAATACTAAAACAATTGCATAAGTGGTATGTAAAAAATTGAGTGACAACTCCCCACAGTGCGCTAAAAGAAAATGTGGACTGTGAAGTTTGAAATTTAAACGGACTTTGGTTATTTGATTTCAAGCTAATCCTGACTATATTTACTTATATTCGTATAACTAAGAACGCGGAGTCGAGCTAGTCAGATGAAACTTTTTTATAAAAGAAGGTATCGTGTTTATTTAATGCAAATTACTTAAAAAAATTCACTTTTTTCATTAAGAAAGAACTATAAAACAAAGTAAATGTGAAGATAGAAATATAGTTTTCAAAACACAAAGTATTCAATACATTTTGGAATAATTAATAAAACTAAGTGAGAACGTATAAAAATATATTTATATAAATTGTCAACACTAATTATTAAATTGTCAATTATTAATATGTATGTTCAAAGGAACTTAATAATACTAACTAAAATGTATTAAAGCCACTTTACATTGCAGCATATGTTTTATTATGTGCCAAAAAAGTAGCATGGACTTTCCTTTTGCATTAACTGTGATTTTAGTGAGTGACAAGCGAAAGCAAACCATCGTGATCACATCTCGTTAGTGTCACGTGTGAAAATACGAACTCAAATGCACAATGTGCAACTTTTGGCCGGCTTTGTAATTATAAAGTTGTTATTTAATACTCGGCACAGTCGAACTAAGCTCTTTTGTTTTAAACTAAAACTTTTAGAATGGATACGAGTTTGCACTCATTAATCGTCAAAAAAATGTGTGCGTGAGTTGCCTAAAAATAGCGAGAGACAAGCGGCTAAAGACTAAACTTTAATCAAATCTGTTCTGACCAAAAGCAGAGCAAAAATAGGAAAAATATTATTTGCTTTTAAATATAACTCGTTAATGTGACATGACAACCAGTTGAAATAACCAAAAAAAATAGTGGATGTAAAAATAATGTGGTGAATATTAGCAGTTAGCAGTTTAGATACGTCACTAATGCTGGACAAAAACAACAGCAAGGCGAACAGATGAAATGGAAAACAGCCACACATTCATATACACAGCAATAAAGAGCGCAAAGAATATGATATGCAGAGGTGTGTGAGAAATAAATAAGCAGCTAAACGAAAGGTTGTCCGCGACAATTCTATACCAGAATTGTGACTGTGTAGTAAGAGCGTTTGTGTGCAAATATCGAAATGCGGAAATAAACAATAATGTTTTGTTGTTGTTGAAGCGATACGGATTCTCCCCGAAGGCTCTGCGGAGTGTTATCGATGTTGAGGGTCCTTTACTGAATGCGGATCGGGTACGTTCCGGTAACAATTAACTTTAAGGTACTAGCCCGACCATCTCGCGAACGAGTTTGGTATGACCACATGAGTTCTAGGCATAACGGCCTCACACGCTACGCCGCTTGTTCAGCGACGACTTACACATTCAATAAACAAAAAACGAAGCAATCCGTTTGAAACGAACCTGCACAATTGTGCTTTGAAATGAGTACAACTGGGAGCAAAGAAGCAGACTGTTAAAAAAAAAGAATCAGTATGATTTCAACCACGCGAGTAATTTAATTGTGAAGTTATACTACGGTAGTAGTAACGTTAACACAGAGAATTTTATTTAGAGAACATTTGCGTTTATTTATGCTACAGTTCACTGATTGGAACGATAACAGGAGGCGCATAATTTTTTGAAATTCGCTCAGTAATATTTCAGGGGTAAACATGCTTGAAGTAAGAGGCTACTAAAATATACAGATCAGAATGTGCAGAGGGTTCAAATAAATTTTCCACACAGCAGTCGGGCTAGTACTACATGGTGCGTGCCGGATTTTATCCGGCAAAATACTGATCAATCCGCAACACTTCCTTCAACCTACCCTTGGCCAAGGTAAATATTATTTAATTCAACGGACTAGTTACAAGATTTTGATAAGCTAAATATTAGTTGATTAGTTTCGTAAAAAAACGCAATAAGTTCGTTTAGGCATATTTTTCGGGCTTTTTATGTTGTTGTTATATATACATATTCTCATTTTATAAAATCTACATACTAAAAAAAGATGTAAGGATGTTAGTGTAGCCTACTTAAAAGTCTATTAAAAATTAGTTTCGTACAAAGGCATTCTATTCTTATACTACAGTTGAGCAGAGCTCACAGAGTATATTAAGGTTGATTTGGATAACGGTTGGTTGTACAGGTATAAAGGAATGCGAGATATATATAGACTATCCATATATCAAAAATCATCAGGATCGAAAAACAAATTCGATTGACACCATGTCCGTCCGTCCGTCCGTTACACACGATAACTTGAGTAAATTTTGAGGTATCTTGCATGAAATTTGGTATATAGGTTCTGAGCATTCATCTCAGATCGCTATTTAAAATGAACGATATCGGACTATAACCACGGCCCACATTTCTCGATATCGAAAATTTCGAAAACTGAAAAGTGCAATAATTCATTACCAAAGAGCAGATAAAGCGATGAAATTTGGTAGGTGAGTGTAACTTATGACGCAGAATAGGAAAAATTAGTAAAATTTTAGACAATGGGCGTGGCACCGCCACTTTTAAAGAAGTTAAGTATTAAAGTTTTGCAAGCTGTAATTTGGCAGTCGTTGAAGATATCATAATGAAATTTGGCAGCAACGTTACTCCTATGTACTATATGTAGCGCTTAATAAAAATTAGCAAAATCGGAGAAGGGCCACGCCCACTTTATTGTTTGTAAAGTAAAAATTTTAATACAAAAAATTTAATATCTGTTACAGGTATATAAGTTAAATTATGTCAACATTCACTCCAGTATTGATATGGTGCAACAAAATACATAAATAAAATAAAATTTCAAAATGGGCGTGGCTCCGCCCTTTTCCTTTAATTTGTCTAGGATACTTTAATGCCATAAGTCGAACAAAAATTTCCCAATCTTTTCGAAATTTGGTAGGAGCATAGATTTTATGACGCTAACTGTTCTCTGTGAAAATGGGCGAAATCGGTTGAAGACACGCCCACTTTTTATATACAGTCGTCCCTCTGTCCTTCCGCAGAGCCGTTAACACGATAACTAGAGCAAAAATCGACACAATCTTACTGAACATATAGTTCACGTACTTATCTGAACGCACTTTATCTTGGTATAAAAAATGAACGACAATCCAACTATAACCATAGCCCACTTTTCGATATCGAAAAATACGAAAAATTAAAAAAAATTATAATCTATACCAAATACGAGAAGAGGGATGAAACCATGGTAATTGGATTGGGTTTGTTGACGCGAAATATAACTTTAGAAACAACTTTGTAAAATGGTTGTGACACCTACACCATATTAAGTGAAGAAAATGAAAGGTTCTGCAGGGCGAAATAAAACAAACCCTTGACAGTCTTGGCAAGTATTACATATATAAATAAATTAGGGGTATCCAACAGATGATGTTCTGCGGTCACCCTGGGTCCACATTTTGGTCGATATCTGGAAAACACGCCTTCACATATACAAACTACCACAAACTCCCTTTTTAAACTCGCATTAATACCTTTAATTTGATACCCCCATATGCGTACAAACAAATGTCTAGGGTCAACCCCTGGTCCACCTTTATGGCGATATCTCGAAACGGCGGTCCACCTATGGAACTAAGGCCACTCCCTTTTAAAATACTCATTAACACACCTTTCTTTGATACCATATTGTGTACAAACAAATTCTAGAGTCAACCCTGATCCACCTTTATGGCGATATCCCTAAATGGCGTCCCACCTATAGAACTATGGCCCACTCCCTCATAAAATACTCTTTATAATGCCTTTATTTGATCCACATGTCATACAAACACATTCATAGAGTCACCCCTGGTCCACCTTTATGGCGATATTTCGAAACGCCGTCCACCTATGAACTAAGTCCACTCCCTTTTAAAATACTCATTAACACTTTCAATTTGATATACATATGTACAAACGCAATGTCTAGAGTCACCCCTGGTCACCTTTATGGCGATATCTCGAAACGGCGTCCACCTATACAGCTACCAGCACTCCCTTTTAAAACCCTCATTTAATACCTTTAATTTGATAACCCATATCGTACAAACACATTCGTAGAGTCACCCCTGGTCCACCTTTATGGCGAAATTTTTTGAAGCGGTCGTCCACTGCTAGAACTAAGGTCCACTCCCTTTTAAAAACAAGCATTATACACCTTTCATTTGATACACATATTGTACAAAATCGCATTCTAGAGTCACCCCTGGTCCACCTTTATGGCGTTATCTCGAAAAGGCGACCACCTATACAACTACCACCACTCCTTTTAAAACCCTCATGATAATTACCTTTAATTTGATACCTATATCGTACAAACAAATTACTAGGGTCAACCCCTGGTCCACCTTTTATGCAATATCTCGAAAACTGCGTCCACCTATGGAGCTAGGATCACTCCCTTTTAAAATACTCATTAAAACCTTTCGTTTGATACCCATATCGTACAAACAAAGTGTAGAGTCACCCCTGTCCAACCTTTATTGCGATACCTCGAAATGGCGTGTCCACCTATAGAACTATGGCCCACTCCCTCATAAAATACTATTAATGCCTTTCATTGGATACAAATGTTATCACAAAACACATTCCAGGATTTCCCTCGGTTCATTTTCCTACATGGTTATTTTCCTTATGCTGTCACCATAGCTCGCAAACTGAGTATGTAATGTTCGGTTACATCCGAACTTAACCTTCCTTACTTGTTGATTATTAGTTTTCAAATTTCTAGAAACTGTTCAATGTATTTATTTAGGTCCTCTTTCTGTCGCTGAATTTTTGGTCAGATTTGCGGGCGTTATCCTGGTGGCTAGCAGCTCAAGCTCCTCATACTTTGCCTCGTGCTTTTCTCCTGCAAAGGCGTCTCGCTTCCCTTTTCGAATCGCGGTAGCGCTCACACACTCCTCGTTGTTGCGCTCGATTTTCACATAATCTCTGTTAGCAGCTTCTTTGCTTTGGTTACAACGCAGCATTCTTCATCGTACCAGTTGTTTTTCCGTGGTCGCCGGCAACCAATTTAATTCCTGGGAGGTGTAACGAAGTGCTTAAAAGATATGCTCCCACAGGTCCTGCATTTGGCTATGGTACGTTTAACACTCTTTTATATAAAAGTGGGCGTGGTCCCTTAACGATTTCGTCATTTTTTCCAGACTCATTCCTCAATAGTATAAAAAAATTATTTTGTCAGAAAGGGGGTGGTGCTCTTTTTAGAATTTTCGAAATTTAAAATAAAAAGTGGCCGTGGTTATCTTGAACAAGAGAGATCAGTGCCACGGAACTCACATACCAAATCCCAATAAGAAACTCTAATTAACTCAAGTCAAGATTGTTTTGTGATATGTGGAAGTTTTTATTTATCTCTATTAGTTTACCGCCGCTTCAAGCTATCGCTATGTTAAACAATGTGAATATACTCTGTGAGTTTTGTGCTAAACAAAGTATAAAAAATGTGCTAGAACTCCGTTTACTGCTAGCAGCGTAAGTACAACTGTTTAAGCTGTAGTATAAGGAAATTAGCATAGAAATACAATCTGCAGATATTTTAGATTTTGATATAAATAAATGTTAATTATTTGGTGGGTACTTGCATAGATGCCATCCATATGCCTGTAAATACATATTAACACCAACGATTGGCCACACGTTGCTACCGGCTCATCTTCAGCTCAATGACATTAGTAGTCGAGTTTTCGACGTTGGCGAGTGACATGAGAAGCCGGTTGGGGCAACGACATTATCCATCTGGGCGTCTATGCATATTCATGAGATATTTCGCTTCTACAATTAAATTTGGAACTGATCGGCATTATCGCGTGCAAGCACCTGCCAAAAAAGCTAAAAGAACAACATAGATAATACCAACATGAAAAAAAAACTGAATATTAATACTTAAATATGTAGATAATACACGCGCCTACAACACCAACGAATTAAACGAAAAGTTGAAACTCAGTTCATAGCCACCAACGCGTCGAAACCAAACAAGAAACACATTTGTACTTGCATATAATAACAAAAACTAAAATTTTTTTGTTACGAAAAACAGTCTTTTTAGTTATGCAGTCATATATGTACATTGGTTTTTATGTATCATATGTACAAAATAGTAGATGTAGTAAATAACAAAACAGCTGACAGCCAAAAAATATCCATACACACATAAATAGGTATGTAACACTCAATCAAAGCCATAAAGTCTGTGTTCGTATAGACATATGTTTATATGCAATCAAACGGTTTTTTCTTAACGGTTTTTTATCCATACTTGGAAATTTACAAACACCTGCAGTCAAACAAACTAGTTTTATACTAAAAACAACACTGGTTTGCCAAAAATCCCAACTAGTTCGAGTTCTGTCTTTTCTCTATATTAGCAACTGGTATTTCAACACGCCGATGTCCAACGAAATACCAATGCCAGTCTCTGCATGAAACATCATACCTGTTGACAAACAAGTCCTTTATACACCAAAATCGTACCCCGATGCCATACTAGTCAGTATATGCATAAGGGTCATACCAATTAACACACTCGTTAGCGTCGGCGCCAGCATTTTACTACATGGCATACCATTCGACATAGTTTTTGTAACATTATATTAACAACAGCATTCACCGGACGCGACCTAAGGCATTAGTGTGGATTGGCTGGGGCCTCTTTATATTTATCTAGATAAACCGGCTGAGTTGGTACAGGCCGTATCTTTTCGTAGTGCTTACGGGAACGGCCCCTTATCCTACTAAGAGGCTTGGCTAGATCAAGTGATCTTTTGCTGAGATGCCCCAGGGTTTCATTATGCTCCTTTAAGTTGAGCTCTTCTGGCCGACTTAGTAGGTGGTGCTCAGGGCTCCTAAGTAAAGACCCGACCCGACGGCGCCTAGTACATGAGCGACCGGACCAATTGATTGCAAGCTGTGCTGCTGCCAAGCGACTAGGAGATGTTTTCTTGCGGTTTGGACTTTACACCTAAAGATCTTTGGGTGACTGACAGTTGAAAGCGTAACGTCATCGACGTGGATCTCCAAAACTTTGCATCATTTTGTTCCTTACACGTCTTAAACAGAGTTGAATGGAGATTGGTCGGATAGACCGAGGTGAAAAAAACAGAAAGGCTGTGTAGATAACTATTTATTTTGAAAAGTTATTCGCCTATTAAGGTGGCTGGGCCTCTTGTACCCATCGTTCAGTCGTCGGAATAGGAAATATTGGTAGCTTGTTCTAAGGGTGAAGGGAGTTTTATTATGTATAAGTTAAACAGAATTGCGGATAGGGACACATTCTTGCGCCACCCATCTTTTAGATAAGGATGAAGGGGTGAACTTTCTATGACTGGCAGTATGTGCGCGGTGGCTGACTGTGTCAAATGATTTTTACAAATCCAGTGCCATGAACACCGTCATATGATCGAGCCTTGGGTGCTTCAGTCCGCAATTATTTGGGGTGTTAACGGCGTTCAACACGGACTTACCGAATATTTGCGTTTTAAATAAGGGAAGCAGAAAGGTTTTTAAGCGGTTCTCTGCTGGCTAAAGGAATGATATCGGTATATACGACTCACCATTTGTTAGTCCAAATTGCCGGCAGATGGCTTTCGCCGATTTCATCGAGTCCGACAGAAAAACTTTGGCTATGAACTATTCAAAAACTAACTGGTATGAATGACCCCACAAAATTCTAGTCAATGAATAAGAATGTTGCTGGCTGCTTTTACTTTTGATTGCAGGGCAATGATAAATTTGTGCGCATGGCGCTGAGAAAACGCGGAGGCGTACAATGTACGGTTTTGAAGTGCTTGGCCAAGAAAATAATACAGGTCAACAAATCTTAGACCCAGATATGAGCAAATTTTGCCAAAGGCCTTAGGTTACGTTCAATCTGAGCCCATTGAGAGAATTTTAAAATGGTTCTGATTTTCGAGATATGTGTACACGAAAGTGCTAAAAACACGTATTTCTGCTAAGTCACTATGCTCTTTTCGTAACGAAAACGTTTTGTATATTCAAAATAAACTTATTAAGTTTACAAAAGGCAACTATTTTCCTTGAAAATATGGCTTTAATTTTAAGGAAGGTTCCCTTTACGAATTCGGATATTTTTCTTTAATTAAAAAGCCTTGCGGCGTTTTTTCCATACACATTTTTTCACAAATTTCAAGTCTACTTTCAGGCATGTTCGTCATTTAACGGTGGGCGTGTTCAGCAAATCATGCATGTTCGAAATAAAACTACATTAAGCATCCGGACCTATCATTGACCCACAAAACCCAAACAAGGCAACGGAAGCCTGCCAACCT